>JABASD010000148.1:0-114166 GCA_019776165.1 Pogonognathellus flavescens
TTTGCGCACCAACCACACGGCCGCCATTTTCTTATTGTGACAGTGTGCGTGCTTTACGATTGTTGGGTACATCAGAATATAGAAGCAGAGAGTAAGGCTTCTCATTCTATAGTATTGAATTTGTTAATTCAGGTAATCCACTCACATTTTTCATTTACCGAGGAAGCTATTTCGACTTACATGTTTTTCAAATTAACCATTTGGTTAAAAAGCTTTTGACCGTAATTTTTTTAAATCAGTATTTTTCGTTTGAGGAATGTACGCATGTTGATAATATTCTATAATTTAAGAAAGCCAGCAGCATATGAATATAGAATTTATAGATAAACGAAATGTTTCTCCTTCACTGTCATTACAACCTTTAATCGTTGAAAATAATAATAACAACAAATCTACTAGGAGGGAAACGTTGGCACAGTGTTTTTCTATAAACACATCTTTGAGTAGCATAAAGGAGAGTCTTGATTATATTAGTGCACGACCGCATTTTTTCAACGAGGACAATGTAAACCCATTTCCGGACTCCATCGGGGGTACTCTTTACTATGTGCTTGCGTATTTGCCACTAAGAAAGCAAATAGTATTATTTTCTAGAAGAAGTGGTGAAGTAATGATAAAAAGAAATATACACAAGATTACATCAAATACATTATATTTGCACAATGCTTTCTCTGATTTCACAGACACAATGATTTCTGGATTTGCGGGAGCTGCGGCTGCAGCCGCTGCCGTTCTACAACAAGCTGCTGTTGTCGAGTCGTCATGGGCCAACTCTTTTCACCCAAGTATACACATACAGATAATAATTTATTGCATTCTCTTCTCTATATGAATGAACTCCTTTAGTACTGCTTTAAGTACATTCCCATGTTGATACTGCAAAACGATAACAATAATGCTGAAGTTTAATAGCAATACGATCAGAGCCAGTAAAGCAATGGAAATAATATAAACGGATTTACATAACTTCCGGTGCTTAGTACAGCCATAGAGAGATATTTCTTACACTCTCTCTCTCTTATATAGTACACGTGCTCAGTGTCTTTAGCGTAGATGCTTCGAACTGTCAAAAATTCTTTAAGACCCTAATTTATATACTCTTTGATAATAAAGATATAAATAATGTTCTTCAGGTCACCACCACCATCACTTTCACCATCATGGTAATACCCAAGAAATTGTAGATAGCGATCTCATACATGCTCATCACCACAGCACCAATTCCAACGGACAGGAGCCACCCTCTCATCAACCCTTTCCTTATGCCAACAATTGTTTCGACAATAATAACATCCCCAGCTCAAAGCATCATCTAGGCCATCACCACCACCACCAACTTATAATGGAGTCTAGCAGCACGGCATTTCGAGGTGAGTTTCGGTTTTTATGTAACTTGTGAAATATCTTCAGCACCCAGACCCACGCTAACAGTATTCTTTGTAAACTAATTACTTAACTATTGGAAGAAAGTATACTGATATCTTATAATATGACTTATTGTTAGTATGGGAGTGAAATTTCACGTGAAAAGGTTCGTCAGTTCAATGTACACGTGAATCGGTATTAAGTTACCAAAAAGCAGTACACAATTTATTTTATTTTGCTAATAAGCAATTAGCAAATTAAAATAGAAACTAGTTTCTGTGTAGCAATGCTAGGCATTCGTTGTTACACTAACAATGTACAAGTGGAGTTATTAGAATTTGAATTGGTTTGTTATTGCAATGTAATGCAATGAAGTGGCAGTAACTGTTAGCATTTCTATGTACTTAACTAATTATAAAATTAGGCATAAAATATGTATTATGTTTCTAATAGAGTTATCTATACTTGCAGCAATAAATGTTCACTGTTATCCTTAGGATTTTATTTACTTTACTACTCAAATATTCGTATTCACGTTGTACATGCGTTAGCATGGGTGACAATAAAAGGCCATAAAAATGAAGAGGATCACGTTGACCTTAAGTTTACTTTGGAATACATGAGAAAATGGTAAAAGACAGAAGAAAAGTGAAGTTAAGCTGAAAAAGATAGTAAGAGCCCACCTGGAGCGACTTGTAAATAGCTTTTTCCATAATTGACTTTTCTCTTTAGTGAGTTGACTTTGCCTTACTTTACTTTCTTAGAAGAATATTTCATTTACCTATTACAGGACAAAGTAATATAAAATGCAAAGTTGTGTGATACCTACCAGCTATACAACATTACAAAGATATCTTGCTTAGAATAATACTGATAGATACTTATTGCATATGATATTACTACTACTACTACTGGGTGCTCCTGCATAGTGGTTAGTTTTCCTCATGAATTCGTGGAATACGATGCCGTAGTTAAGGATTGAGTTGGTATGCATACAAAGATCAATCAGTCTCATAAGACAAAGCTCTGAAGTCAAGTCATAAAAACTATCTGTGTCTTCTTGTGTGTTTTAGGTGAGTTGACTTTTGTCGACGACTCTACTCCTCGCTGCGTTTCTGAATTGCGCTAAAACAAAAGTATTACGCAACAGAAATATTACATCAACATATATCGCTTAAGCAAGAGATGATTGCGTTGAGTTCTCGGTTTGAATGAAATTGAGTTCTTGACAGACAGCAATTTTTCCGTGGTGTATTTATATAGTTTACTGAATAGATATAGTAATAATACCCCCGATAAGTGTATCTGAGACCTGTTTGCCTATGTATTGCTACTATTTTTTTCTCTGCTGGTAAAAGCAATAAACTCACATGGTAAATATCAAAATGTATTTTAGAACCCGTGCTATTGCCATATCCATCTTTAAAATCAATTTCATAGTTTTCCAATGAGTAACATTACTACACTTGCGAAAGCACACTGCTGTGTATATCCCTACATGCTACGAGTATTTTTCCTGGAAGGCAATAATGGGAACGAGAGTTACTTCAGTACAGGGATGATAGTAAAACAAGATGAAGTAGAAGTTGTAATGTGTTAGTACAGGCTATTGCCTTTGTTTACTCGAACAAGAGAATTGAGAAGAGTACATATTGTTTATTGAAGTAATTAAATGATCTGATGATCTATTACTGCTATATTACTACAGATACTGTGCTATATTATTGTAGGAATAGTATAGGACGATGAAAACTGCCAGAGAAAACTTGTCTTCGGGCTTATTTGTACTTTGTAGAACTTGCTCATTCGAGATATTATTACACAAGTTTCTAGCCCAACTGACCTGGCCTTTATTTTCGGGATTACCCTTTCGGGAGAAGAATTCAAGTAAACAGTTGATCGCTCTCAAAGAGCTATTCATAATTTTCTAAATGCACACACTACAGATACAAATAGTACTATTAGTTGTATCATAAAAATTGCTATAAGCTAGCTAACCAAACACACACACAGTGTTTAATTTTCAGTGGGTAGGTACTATAGATAGCTTTATTGTTCACTTTGTGTTGCAATTGTAATCTTCGTCGCGGACAAATTTCATTAACTTGGTTAGAAGTTGTAATTCACCAAAAATAAATTACAGATAACAAAAGAGTAAGGACATGAAACACTGGGATGTATATTTTCCTATCATCTACATATTGTGATCAAGAATAGCTATAAAATGTCAATATCAAAGTCACTCATGCTCATGTAATCACTTATGTGAGAAATATGAGAAAATATTCATTTGTGAAGACTATAGTACCTACTAATTTTATATTTACAATATTAATGTCGTCTTCATCGCATCAATTTATCAACCCCATTAGAATCTTGATTGAGATTTGAGGTAGAAAGAAACATCCATATGGATCTGCAGGGGTGGCATTATTTTATGAGAAAACTGTTGTGCTGAATCTTCGCATGAGCATGAATAACAAATTCAGTGTGTCTGATACGGTTTATTAAAAAGTGATAGTAGTAGTAAGTATATTATGATACATATACTTTATTTTTCACTGCACTAACATAAACTTCGTTTATTTTTCATTATAAACTATTTATATAATTTTTTTCACTCATAAATTTAGGTTGTGGTTGTGTGATCTCCCTCAGATAAATCAAGTGCATTAATCATCAGGTTTAGATATCGGTGCTACATTGCAGATTGCACTGTCTAGTTTATTTAAAGAAATAGGAACTTGTTGGGTTAGTATACTCAGATTTAAACAAAAAAATGATTTTATGACAAATTCTATCTTTGATTTTCTATAAAGAGCAGGTGCTCTAGAGTTTAGAGGAAAGCTGAATGTAAGGGGCGACTTGATAAAGAGACGAAGCGTAGCGAAAGGATTGATCAGACTGAATAAAAGAAAAGCACGGTACAGTTCCAGTTGGGAATCTGAAACGACAGATTCGTCTCAGCTCGTTGACTTTTAGAGCTGTAAATAGTTTTCTCTTTGCTTTCCTCTATATCCATAACACTGCAATGAAGCTCACAACGCAGTTCCAAACCTCAGTAATCTGTACTGTGGTGAATATAATAACTGCAGATATAGCTATAGAAATGAAGCATTTATTGTTGATTTTCTCGTATGAAAAATTCATTACAGCCACAAATACTATTAAGCTGACTATGATTCTGTTCCAGTGGGAAAAGAAAAGTTTCAGCAGCCGGAATAGTAATAACATGAATACTTATTTACAAATGGTTCAGTTTCTATCCTGATTATTTATTGGAATTATGAATTCAATGCAATACATATATTAACACAGAAATCTCAGCATTAACAATAAAACAATAACAAGTATTCCATAACTATAAATAGAATTTCGGATTTTGTGAGGTTGAAGAAAACCACAATTGAATAAAATTATCAGAACGTGCAAAAAATGTTGTTTTGCATCACTTTTAACAATTCTGTTGAGGTAAATATGTCGCATGTTGAGACATTTCCAAGTTCTCAGTTCAAGTCAATGGGATTGCTAACAGACTTTACAATGAGTGTTCATGGCACGAGTTCATGTTCCTCCATATCAAAGAAATAAATGTACGTATGTGTTTATAGAGTGTTTACAGCTTGTAATGCTATGGAAGCTTCGCAAACAACGCAGAGTATACAAACGCGGTAAATAAGATACATGGAATAGTTATATTCAGCTTTATGTTATACGATCACAATGATTGTTATAGCTTCTCTGGCAGTATAATAATCCTAAAGCCATCGGATCACTAGATTGCTATCGAACTATAAATACAAGCCGAGTGAAAGCGGCAGAGAGGGTGCAGTTTTATGTTTGTATCCCGAAAGCATGTAGAGGTTTACTATATTGACTCCGGGGCTCCTACTGAACTAATGTATTTTTAAGGACTGACAAGGAGTATTGAATGATGCTTTATATTCATACGGCTCCGATTTATATACGCTTTTTCACCCTCCTCCTCGCTCGCTCTCTTGTAAGCCTCTAAACTTTGACAGTTTCTGCTGTATTCCAAAGAAGCGATATGTTTTCAGCAGATGAACTCAATGCGATTACCCCACCACACTACTACAATATATACCTAGTGAATGTATTGTATAAGCTTATAGGTATCTACTGCTAAAATGTATTTCAGCGCTACCCTTGTTGATTTCTTTTTCTTTCAAATGAATTTAAGTTACGGTGTATATCGCGTTAATACCGTGTCGTAACGACAATACAAAGCGGAGAAATATTTAAGGGGTAAACGAGGCGATTAGTAATGCAATTGAATAGCTTTCCGGGGTGGAGTGCAATTTTATTACAGCAATAACAATCAAGTGCACTTGTTAGCATTTGATTGTGGTAAACATTAATGTATGTAAAACTTTGAAATTTATTCTAGGTCATGATAAAATAGGATGGTATGCTTTTAATTTAAGAAGATTAACATTATAGTGGATTTGATTACACAGGACATCATCATCAAAAGCAAGTTTGCATAAAGCAAGAAGTCACCTCTACAGACATTCATCACAGACAATCATCCATGAGTTTTCTCTCATCTGCCCCAGCTCAATCATCAAGTGTGAATTCGTCAGAGAATTCTTACGGGAATTCACTTTTGGCTGTGGATACTGCAAACGGGGAAAACTTGACCTATGGGACTGGCAGCAACAGTGGCTACTATGCAGGTCACCACAGTAGATTTGGACCAGTAGCTCCCGATTACGGCTCAACCACAGAAAGTCATATTTTCAACCATGTAGATCATCATCATCACCAGGCGGCTGCGGTGGCCGCAGCAGCAGCAGCCAACCTCATAATGGATTACCATCAGTATAGTAGCAACAGTGGAGCTATGGGAGTTTCTGCGGCTAATGCATCAATTAGCAGTGGTAATAATGTTGTTAATGGCAGTGGCAACAATAAAGGTGCTTCATCTTCCAGAGCGAGAAATTATATCGCTTCATCAACGGCAAATCTTTCATCAAGGCAAATGAATGAAGCAGAATGTCTTTCTATTGGAAACAGGTTCGTTGTCGTCTTTAGTTTGTAGTTCACCTGCTTTTGTATGGTGGATCGTAAGTATAAGTTTTAAGATTTCTGATTTTATAGTACAGGCCAATGCTTGCTAACATTATCTAATACAGAAAGACAGAAAGAGTTGTACTGCACACGTACGCTGTAAATTGTATCTACAGAAGATGCAAACGTAATGGAGTTTATAATTATTTTCATTTCCGTTTTCTTGAAGTTGACTTTCTAACTGGCATCGCCCACCTATCCCATGTGTGTCTTCGTGAATCTAATGAGCTTTCCGAAATTACAAATTAAGCTTCTCCAATGAAAATGTTTGCAAAGCAATAATTCAACTTTCATTTTCTACTTTCTACGTCATGACGTTATTCGACAAAGCATTAAACTTAATTCTTACAAGATAAATTTATCAGATCAGTTTGTCTAATTGTTTTTAAGGCTGTACGAATAAATTATTTGTGAATTCCCATTTATTATTGGAATTATTATTTGGCAGATCTCAACAACACTTGCAATCAACTTCCCCTTTGCCGATGCATGCAGGAAATCAGCAGCAAAAATCCCATCACCATCATCATAACATGGCACTTACAGATCTCAATTCATACTATGAAAGACAACACTGCTTTGATAATCAAGGTTAGTTAGGGGACTCACAGTTCCCATGCTTATACCGTATATTATGTAATTCGTTCATAAAACTTACTCTTTTGTATCTGTACTTAATTCTTAAGTAAAAGTATGTTGGCTATTGTCAATACTTAATATTAACAAAATTAAAATTGAAAGTTGCAAAAGTGTTGATGTTGTGTTGATGAATAAGTACCTACTATTACGCAGTCGGTAGATTAGTAGATCATAATCAATGTAATGATGTTGTTCATATTATGAGTACTGTGTCAGTGAAAGTAAAGCGATTGGCTGAGAAAGTTTTTAATTGAAAGGTATTGGATTGTAAGTGCGTTATGTGAACATGAGTTATTCAGCAGCTATGGAGGGTGAAAGTCAAATCTTGTAAACACAATTGAGTGTGCAGGAAATTTTGCAGTTTATTTTGCCAATCAAGAAACATCGTGAAAACTTTATGTACATAACTTGGCAAATCTTTTGCGTCAAAGTTTTCTTCATAATCAATTTATACTCCAAACTGTAATATTGAAACTGGACGAAAGCAGTAGAATGTGAGTCTATGTGTCTCAAGTTTTATTATTTGATTACCTATTGAACATATTTTCACTCTTTGCAATCGTGCGCTCAAAATGTTTATAAACATTTTTTCAAGTAGTGAGCTTTGTTCTACGTTTCACCATTTGACTAACTATTTTCTTCGAAATGAAGCGAAATTAGATTTCTGAATAATAAATAAGAACATAATTAATAGTTGAGAGTGAGTGGAGCGAGAAACAATGTAATACCCTTCTAGTGCCTACTAATCGAAAGTTAAAACAGCGTGTGGTTTTGGTTAGCGTGGGTTTAGCTTAGAGTGCTCATTGAAAAGAGAAATACAAAAAGGTAGTTAGTTTTTGGTTTTTCCCATGTTGACATGATGTTTTTACACACACTTAAGCATTTACCCACGCACTATACGCACACAGACTGAGTAGTAGGTAAAGTTCAGTTTTAAAAGCTATTCTTAAGGCAGAATTATTCAGAAGATCATTACCATGTGAGAGTGCAGCAAAGTATATCAGTTTCATATAGTTATTTATTATGACATGATGCGTTTTGTACACGTTTTCTGTAAAGTGAGCTTAGAACAAAACTCAAGGCATAATTAACCCTCACTGAATAATTAACAAGGCTTTTAACGCTCTTTATCAGTTCCATGGGGAAAAGGCAGAGAATGTGAGTGATGATGAGAATAAAATGAAACAAAGTCTGCACATTGAATTCAAAAAACTTGTAGACACACACAGATGAAAGCCATTTATGTGTATGAGTATCAAACCATCATCCAGATGAGTGGTTATTTTTAAAAACACATTTTGCAATATTAAATGGTCTTTCTTGACTGTGTGACTTACAACAATGTGGATTTCATGAATACACACAGTCTGTAGCTTTAGAGTAGTAGTAGCTCTAATTTAAGCTCTCAATGTAAATTAAGTAGTGAGTGAGGGAATAAGTCTCGCTTGCTCTATCAGCTTAAGCCATGAACTATAACAGTCGAAGCAAAAGAACTGGAACATTTTTCCGGTTAGGGGATTTTCATTTGGACTTGAACAAGGAATACTCTGTAGCATTCAGAAGAGAGGAAATATGCAAAATCTCGTTACGGCTTTCACTTGTGAAGGAACATGAGATTTTTTCAACATACACATGCAAGTAGAGATTTAGGCTGTTGATACGCCTTTCCTCCTCGACTGATAGCACTCATAAGTTCACCGTATATATTTGTATGGCTGTATCATGTAGGAAATTTTACTCTAGCTGTAGTATAAATTTGTCTTGGAGGGTAGATCATACCTCTCCTGTACATGTAAGAGTCTCTAGTAGTATATATGGTGGAGAACATTTCATTATATTCCCTTGGTATTGCCCATCATGCTTTACATGAATGTTGTAGTTATCACATCTACATAACCGAATGGATAAAACAGAAGCTTTTTAAGACAACCAAGGCGGGCTTCACTCATTCCACAGCTTAATCTACTTAAAAAATTAATGGTTCATTAGTATTCAGTCAGTTCTGCGAGTGAGAGTGTATCTACCTTCATCCCTACCAATTTTTAACCTAATACAAATCCAGACTTTTCTGGCCTAAACTGATAACTGTGATAACCTTCCTAGATTGAGCTTTAATTTACTTTATGATTAGATCTAGATGACTACATCTGCCATATCATCTACGTGATATGACTTTCCCTGCATTTGTCTTATGCACAAAATTCTGAGATTGTTTCTTTACAATCCAGACAGTTTCCACTTATCAATTATGAGGTGTAGTGTGTACATTGTATAAAACACATTGAGAAGGTGTATGTTTCTGAGAATTATGCAAGATTAAAATATGTAAGATTTGCTAATGTTATTTCTCATCAAGTCCTTGCATAAGTACTGCACGTAAGTACTTATGCAAGGTAGATTTTAATGTATGCAATGTTAGTTCTGAGAAAAGTCACGAAAAAATGTGCTTAAAAAGTAATATTTAAAAAATAACCCCCACATATGAATAATAAAGTTGAAGATCTTTTCTTCTTGGATTTCACTGGAGGCATGGTAGGCAGCTCAACATTATAACTTTAAATGGGAATGAAAATGAAACTCAAGTCCAGAAAGAGTAAAAGATAGGAAAGCAGGAATGCCAAGGGACTCTTTATGGATTAAAACGTTAATTTAATACGCTTTAAGTATTTTCAATGTTTATAGATAAGCGGATTTACTCTTGACAGACTCCTGCTATACACAGGGCTATATATAACCAGAACCAGCAGTATTTTCTTACTCTTCAATTATAATTTTCATATCGCTTTATCATGAAAGGGAACGAGATGTAAATAGCCAAGCATTTTTCCAATGCATTAAATATGAGCTAAAAAATTAATTTTTTAAGCTCCTCATGTTCCACACAAGACGCTATAAAAATGTAATGTTCTTTATCCAAACTGCGTAGTACTAGTGGTATGGGTTTTGCATTTTTTCACTGGTATTATTCCTACTGCAATCTATGAGACAGTGTAAAAGAGTATAAAATATGAGTTAGTGACGTGTGGGTAGTATCAGTACACTGAGAAAGTTTTTAAAATATTTTTTCTGTGATACTTTTCAGGAGCTGAAAGGTCTGGGAGTAATAGTACTCCGTTGGCATTACCTTTGTCATTGCCTCTGCCACCACACCCAATAGCTTTACCCATTCTAAGCACTAATGGTAATTCTTGTTCGCAATGGGGTGCCGGGGCTACGACTCCTGTTCTCATGTCATCTAATGCTTCTACCAATAACTGTAACTCGTCCACATCCTCCTCGTCTCATCATCAACCTCATCTGACATCTTTGCATGTGAGTTTTCATTATCTTCACTCAACTTTACCCATTAAAACATTTCTGAGCAAGACAGATTTTTTCAACGCTCCATGAGATCGGCTTTTTGTTGATACTTTTTTCCGCATGTGCATCTATCGACAATTAATCATGCATTCTTTGGCTTACCAATTGGTAATGGCAAATTCATGAGGAAATTTTATACCTATACGACCTCCATGAGTCAATAATTTTCTCATGTTGTTTGCTTAATTTTAATTCTGAAATTACTTTACCTTTGTATGTATATTATGTCTAACCAAGTTCTTTCCAGGAAAGTTTTCACGTATCTAATATGTATATTTCAATAGAATGGAAAATTATGTGATCGAAATTTTTTACTTTGCACTGTAATTGTACATTAGTCAGAGCAGTATACATAAAAAGGTTTTACTTACCTATGCCGTTATGCCTATTGCAATTACAATTAGGATAATACAGATAAAACTAAAGTAAAGAATGAATTAGATGTTCTATTTTTTATTTATAATTGTAAATATTTCAGAGCTCAAATTCCTCTAGCTCAGGAACGAATACTACAGGAGCTACTTACCACCAACGACGCGGTTCTCTACAACTATGGCAGTTTCTTGTGGCTTTATTAGATGACCATTCGAATGCCAGCTGCATTTCCTGGACTGGAAGAGGAATGGAATTTAAGTTGATTGAACCCGAAGAAGTAAACTCATTTTTTCATGCGTACAGGAACATTAGTCATTATAACTTGTCAACTAAATGGCTAATATACTTGCTACAATCATAACTTAGATATAATATGATACAATGTACGTATATTATATGTTCCAAATAAACTAAAAAATGAACCCGGGCTTTTATTTACTTGCAGGTAGCAAGACGATGGGGTCTCATGAAAAATCGGCCAGCCATGAATTACGACAAATTAAGTCGCTCTCTCCGCTACTACTACGAGAAAGGGATAATGCAAAAAGTAGCTGGAGAGCGTTACGTGTACAAATTCGTATGTGACCCAGATGCACTGTTTGCATTGGCTTACGGAGTGGCCACAACGAATGCAACGAATACGGGTGCTAACAACGCAGGCGGAAATAGCACGGTGGGTGCAGCCAGTGGAAATAGCAATGCACTGCTTTTAGCCAGCGACTCATCTGCTTCTGCCCTGACTCATTGTCAAATCAAAACGGAATCTGCGGAGAGCATTTACTACAACTATGGATATCCTCCCCATGCTCATCACCATCAAACACAATTTCATCATCATCCGCATGCACTTCCTCATTCTCATAACCCCTACCATCATCAACATCCTTATGACGAACTGATTTTGAATTCGTCGGCCACAACAAGACACCTTCCTTTAGAACCTACCAGGTATTTTACACGCTTTCATTTTTGTTACTTATTTTCCTACAAGTACCGATTTCTTCGTTTCTGTACCTGATTATTATTCTGGTGTTTAGAGGGAAAGATGAAGTAGAGGATGGGGATGGGGATGATGATACCGCAAGCAATAGTCGCAGTAATACAACCAGTCCCGTAATGGAAAATACAAATAAGGAGCCGGCAATTGATATGATAGATAAAAGTTGCAATATGTATGCAAAACGAAATGTGGGGAAGTATCCTGCTCACTTAAGGAATAACAACAATAAGAATGAAGAACGAGACAAGAATAGTTTATCGGGAGCAACCACGAATACAAATGTCGATAGGGAATCTAGTCAAAATTGCTCCAATAGCTTTTGAGAGTATTACAGTTACAATGATTGATGTTATTTACTTATCATTAAGTGTTAAATGTAGTTGTCATCCTCATTCTAATTAACATTCATTAGGATTATGTACAGTAAGATAATATGGTGTGACTTTAGTTTCAATAAATGTCAGTTTGTCATGTGAATACTTATTTCCTAAATCTATTGTGAATCAATCTATGTACATTTTGATTACAAAGTGCATGAAATATGAGGAGAGTTCGTTTGAGCAGACTAAAAACGAATATTTATTTTGTTTCGCATCTGATTGTTAGCAATAGGTACAATAGAAATTTTGATGTGAGAGTAAGTAAGAAGATTTGACAATTCAATTTTTAACACGATTTCGTAAGAAACTTGGAGTGTTCAATTCATCGATCCGGGAGCCAATCAAGTCAATTTGAGTCTTATATTTTTCTGTCTCGCCTTCGGTGATTTCTTGAGCTAGGGGTAAAATAAGCCTCAATTAGAATAATCGGTTACATACAAATACGCTGATTTTCTGGAGTATTAAATTATAATTCATAGGATTTAAAAAGCATTTCTTTTCGACTCACCTTTCAAGAATTTCTCTAGTCTCCGTTGGTAAAACAAATGTTTTTGCCCCTCAACTAGTGATTCCAAAAGTCGGATTTCCTGTTTCAAATCCACAAGCTTTACGCGACTGCATCGAAGAACTACCTTAAGTTCATTCATTTGAAGACGCAGCTCACTTATTTCTTGGGCATCCCTGAATCAAACAAATTTTTAATTGAGACAGTTTAAATATCTTATCAATATCCTTCATTTTAATGAATTTCTTACTTTAAGGATCGCCTCCTGAAGCAGCTCAGTGGTTGAATGGTTTTGAAAGAAAATCCCGTGTTAGATGTAGACATCTTTTCCTGTCCTTGCAGACCTTGGACAATTTTTATGATCTAAGGTGAAACTAATTGGAATCGTCGCTCCGAAGAGGTGGGCAAGGTCATGTAGTCCAGTTGAGTAATAAACATATATGTAGTGCGAAGTGCAAATCAGGAAAAAACCGCAAATTCTCTGGGAAACACCCGAAGTTGTTAGATATTAGAAAATAAACCAAGGCGGAGAGTGACAGAATAATTTGATGTTTAAAGATACGTTACGAAAATGAACTAAGGAGTTGCAAACGAAATGGTAATAAGGCAATTAATTTACGAAGTGTGGTTCAATGATTTCTATTGAGGGTACAGGACATGAACCCCAACTTTCTGAGAAAATAATGTTTTCATCTATTTCATTTTATTCAGAACAAAGATTATGAAATGAATGTATTTAAAGCGTGGTGGTTGTGACCTAGATACTACATTTATTAAACACAGTTGTTTATATGATTTCCCTTCGTCTCTGCGTCTGTGTCGTGTCTGTCCGTCTGTATGCGCGATAACTCAAGAATGAGCTATTGACTTCAAATTTGCTACACATACTATTGAGGTCCTGTTCAATGTTAAATTCGCAGATGAGATCAATCGGCCACCTGTACTTAGCGACCTTTGACGCTTTAACTTTACGTACATACGTGTTAATGGTACATTAATGCAGACACTTTACAAGCTGATTTAAATGTTGAAATGAAGTTGACATTTGATTCTTAAGTACAGCAACGTCCACCACACAGGCCCACAGTTGAATCGCAACAATTAAATTGAAAAACATTATGAGAATTCATTATTATATGTTTCATATTTAACTGTGCATTCTGATGTTTCACTCGTTTCATTGGTTTAAATATTACAAAACTAAGTCGTTCATTTATACTCGGGGTTGACCGGTTTATTAGCAGGTTTATTAGTAAATCATATTTACATCATTTTGCCCATTGTTAAGAGTGAAGAATAGAATGGTACGTCAGTAAGAGCGGAAGGGAAATTTTTCTATGGTAGTGAATGGGTGATAAAATTTTATTGTCAAATAAAATATGAAACGCAATATTAGTCAGGTACATTTTCGTCACATAGAAATCAATCAAGTACATTTTGTGTAATACCAATATAATTTTATATTTATGTGTGTGCCCAATCATCTATAGATGATATAGAATACTAATACCTTTGCCTTACGACAACTATATTAAGGGTCCTTTGCTAAAATGATGGAAAAAGTAGCAGCAGACATTTCCTCGATGGTTACTGTAGTCCTTTATCTTATTGATTGCCCTTGCTTTTCCTACTTCGTGTTACATTTACTAATACCCTAGCACTAATTATCATATATTGTATATAAAACCCAATCAAAATACTTTTCATTTACTTTACTTCAAATCAGACAGTCGGACCTGTCTAATCCTACAGATAATACACCGGGTTCTTAAAACCGAATGATTAGCTTGTACCAAAATTATTTAAGCATGCTGAAATATTTCTACTATAGGTATGGTATAAGATTATGAAACAGTATGCTGTATGCAGCATAGGGAAAAGTAGTTTCTAGTTTTAGGAATTTTTATTTCTCAAGCTCTTAAGTCATCTTACAAGTCATAACCATAGCATAACAGATAACAGTATTACAAGTAGTTTAATTATGCTCGTTATTATGCTTTAGATGCCTTATTATGCTTTAAAATGATTTTGAAACATTTTTCTGTCTGCATTATTTGCCTGTAATTGATTTATAGGTTCTCTTCTTTCATCTGAGCCTGAGCGGCCACAGCGGAAGTAATAAGTGGAGTAGTGCGACCAATCTCGATAACTCCCAGAAGATAATTGATGCGATTCCTTACGGCTGCAATGTCATGTTTCAGCACATTCATTTCGCCTGTCACCTCCAAGTACACTGAAATAAAACATTTATATGACATAATAATGCAATCATAGTATTCCTGAGTACTAACGGCATAATATGTTATTACTGTATCTTACAATGTTGAAGTCTTTGCAGTTTCTGTTCAGCGTTAGGGGTTGTATTCAGTTGAAGGATATTTGCTTCCTGTTTAAATACCACCATCTTGATCATGCTGTATTTCAGTAGTTTCTTCAAATGACGAAGCTGGCTCTGACACTGATTCATTGATGAAGCCATATGTAGGTAACCCACGTTGTTAGGATCGAAGTTCATGTTTAAATATTTCAGTTTTTAGCTCTAAAAGGTTTGAATTGCAGACAATTACAAAATTTACATTAACTTCTAAAACCTAATATTACTTTTTCGATTAAAGAATAGAATTCAGTATTACAGAATTCTAACTTGGCAGTCACATTTGCTAATAAAGTGAACAAAATTTCAACACATGAAAACGTATCAAAGTGAAATAAAAATGCAGTATTCTTACTCAGATGTACATAGAAGAATAAGACTTTATGAACATTACCTGTTTAAATGCGAACAAAACTCTTCTAGTGTGTAACTATTTGGGGGAAAATGATTCTTGCAACTGTATAACTGCTGGAATTATAAGAAACAAGGTGAATATAAAGACCAAAATGAAAGTTTAAGAACACCTAGTGCATAGAAAGTTGAAATAAATGAAATTTACCTAAAGTTGGACTTAAGACATCCCGATTCCTTATGTAAACGCTCAACATATGACCAAACTTTAGTTTATTTCAATCGAAAGCGCTGTGGTATCGTTTTACAAATTTAGAGACGTGTTCCATGAAAAAAACAAAGGTTTATCGTTCCTAGAATAATTACTCGTGAATCATATCAATGGTATTGCATGCGTTTAATGATAAAATAGAAGTAGGTACATAAACATAATGCTATGCATATATGTATGGTAGGTGTATGTAATAATACTACCTCGGTAGACACGTTTGTATATGTTTTACATTTACCTGTATATGTAACCTACAGTACTTACATAAAATGTAATAATTATTTTTGAGTATAATATGTATCTGTACTATCTACCAACTGTGACGTGGCTGTGGCTTATTGGCATTCCGCGGATGCATGCAGAAAGTATGCACTCAAGAGAAGCTGTCGTCCCGCTGTCGGATGCAAGTTTATTACATTAAGAGAATGCGGTAGTAAGTAATTTGGTCATTCGCTTGGACAGTTAAAGTTTTATGGCTATCAAGAAACAATAATTATGGCAAACCCGGAAATAGAACCTAAATATTTGACGAAGAGTTGAAAAGTTTCTTTAAATAAATTAGATAGACTAATATAGGAATGTAAAAGATGGATTTTATACAATAGGTAATTTCATCCACCATTGTCTATAGAGAAAATTTATGACGTTAAGTTTTATATTGTAACAATATGGATTAATTTAAAACTCTAATAGATTTGTAGTTTTTTAATGGCTAACAGGATGGAGAGAGTGAATGCATTACGACGAGATGGAGGCTAATATTTTAATGGTATTTCATTATTTAGCATAGTAAACACAATTAAATCTGCGTAAATTTCGAATGTCTGTATACATCCCTGTATTATAAATGCGTGTAAGATACTTTCGCTGCAGAGTTTAGATAAAGATGTATCTGTAATTAGAATTTTTAGTGCTGCCACTATATTCGGAAAAATCTTGTTAGTATGCTTTGAAACGCACCCTATTAAAATTAAGTTGGGTGTTTTAGTATAGGCTTAACCAACGCACGAGTTGTATGAAATTGCCAACAAACTATAATACTCATTTAAATTCAGAGACTGTGTAGCAGCAGTAATCGTCATTGTATGAAGATTATCATAATGACTCACACAAACATGTTGGCATTTACAATTAACTGGTGAATTTTAATGAGCCAAATAAGTTAATACATTACAATTACATATCACCAGTACATACCATTTTGTAAGTTCACTCACAGTAGAGTGTAAGAGTTAATTTAAGATGCCCGAACTGAAACCAAATATTATTCGGTAAATTTAAGTAAGATAAGGTATTATTCCCTAATTACAATCACCATCCCTGGTTTTGGTTGGCGTACATTGGTCCTGGTCCTTGTTGAGAATAACCTCCCCTGGAAGTCACTTCCACATGCATAATTGCTCTTTTTGCTTCACTCATGGTGGTACTGATTCTCCAACCATCTCGTTCAATGTGAAGTGTTTTGCCACTCTTTGCCTATAAAGTTATATCATTTTGCATTACAAATATTTTAAGATGGACATTATATACAGTTAACTTTTAGTTTTTCCCGATTCTTTCAAGTTATAATTTTTGAAATTGCAATTGAATGCGCTTACAGTGGCCCTTTGCTTATCAACCCTTTCGTCCCAGTCACTGCTGTTGTACATGTTGTCATACAGACTTTCATCTACTCCCATTCCTCCGTCAATGAAGGCCAATCCGAACCAATTTTCGTAGAAGTTGTAATCATACGGCACGGAAAACATAATGGCAAAGCGAACATTGGAATTCCCCAGTCGATATGAGATTACTCCGACTGATCCACATGCAGCATCCCTAAATATTTTTCAGAAAAATAATTTACAAATCAAATTGAATGCTTTTGGAACGGTTAGAACGGAACGGAATGCAAGTGACGGATTCAAAATTATTTGCAACTCACGAATTTTTAGAAAATGCACACGCATCTCTTGATCTCGGTTCCACAATTGGCTGTAAGGGATTGTGACAGTAACCAGAATGACAATATTGACTTGGATCCGAAAGAGCTTCTTCAGTGTGGTTGGCTGTTTATAAATACACTTTTTAGTTTGGTAATTATTGATTACATGACAGATATGACTATTTGAGAGATATCCTATCACTTTTTAAAATGTACATTTAATTTCTTATTGTGAAGTAAATGAAAGAACTTACTAATTTCGATTGTACATGTCCTATTATTGCTCATGGATTGAGATATGTCCGCAGTGTTTGTTCCGGCCAAAGATGATCCGTCTACAATAGGCCTGGACATTGTTTCTATTTTTTATGTGTATGCAGTGGAGACACAATTTTTAATAATATATTATAATGTTGTAAATTAAAACGTTTAGCTTTCTATTGAATTTCGAAATCAAGCACTGTAGCACAGACAAAATACAGTTTAAGGCCAGGGATAAGGGATAATACTGGAGGATTTGATTCTTCTTAAGCAAAGATGGAAATGACCAAGAACTTTACAATTACGAGTGGATAAATAGGACCCCCGAAGTTGGGAATGTTATAACTGACTTAAATTATAAAGCCACGCATACGTGCAGAGTACTTATGTACAGTCGCAACCTAAAGGAATAACTGACAAGTAAATGATTTCCCCCAACTCCAAGGTTAATTGTAGCCTTCCTAACTTACAATGCAAATTGTTAAATTGTGCTAATCAGTGACTCAAACATCCACGCAACAAAAGTTGATGCTAATTTTCTTGTGTCATCGATATCTTTGTAGTGATGGCCTAAACGCATTCAACAGCATGCAGTGAGTAGATGACGGTATTTCTATTTAGTCTTAGGTACCAAAGGATTCTAGAAATATTAGTGAATCAGTTACCTTGTTTGAGGTTACTCATGTTCACGTGAAATTTCAGCTTAGAATTTCAATTTCTATATTTACATGGTTATGTATTTTTTACTCCTACAATTTCTTATAATGGTTTCTTATAATTATAATGGCTAATTCTTAATAATTCAAGTCTCGAAAGAAGTTTCATTTTTGTCGCAAGTGATATCCTAAACTCCCAGGTATTTACTCCAACGATAACTTTTTCTTCAGTTTCTTCCACGTTCAAATACTTTTAACAGTAAAAATTATGTACATGTATTTACCTTGCTTAAGTTTAGTAAATTGATTAAAGTGTAGAATTATCTAGTTGTTTTAAATCATACATAATATTTTAATCATTGCATAAAATTACTCCAAACTCCATATTAATGTATTCTAAGTCATTCTAAAAGAGGTACTAAATATATGTACTTATTTGTAATGGAAAAACAATGCATTTGCACTAAAATCATCTATGTAGTTAAACAATTTAATAAAATTAATATCATATCATAAATAATATCAACGCTGGTACATTACTAAATGTACCAGAGTTGAAAATATTTTAAAGCTAGAATTTAGTCGTATGAGATGTTTATACACTGGTACTCAACCATACGTTGCAAGGATCATAAAATGATTCAGTTTATTGCTTACCAACTAGTCACACAAAGTGTTATTAGCATGCTAATAATTTGCCTTGTGAGTGTATCTTCCCGAAGAGAATTTATGATGATGAGTCTATGATGAAGTGAATCTATGAGTATATTCCTCATAATTTTTCAGATTTCCCAAGATGTTTACAATTAACCGCAATGTTATTTGCCAACTACACTGAAATAAAGGATGATATATTGTGGTAGGTATCTACTTTAGCCGATTAGCAGAAGCAATGTGGGAGGATGCTGTAAATTAGAAAAATGTGATTTTGAGTGCATTTTTACAGGTCAGAAAACTTACAGATAAAAACTGTATCTCGACTTTGGCATGAAAGAAAATTCATGATTTAAATGAATTATTTACCTATTACCTATGTAGAAAAATATCCCTAAATCATACGTGCTCCATTACCTGAAAAGCGGTAGTAAATTAAATTCCTTATTTCCTTCAATATAATACAAACTGAGACGTTTCTTGAGTATCCACATTGTATTTTCATGTATGGAGTTAATAAAGATGACCTAGTAAAATGATAATGGGGTATTAAAAATAGTTATTATGTAAAAAATGCTGAATTCATAGAACACGTTGCTCTGCCACAAAGGACCACTTAGTACATATAGCTGGACTTTTTTCGTTTTGATGGTTTAACCCGTACACAATTTAAGCACTCATCTTTATTCATACATCTGTATAATATGCAAATCATGCTAGTTTAAATTTACAAGTAGTAACACTCTACCATCACTCTACAGGCACGTAACAGAGTAAAATATATATACAGTGTTATTTTTTCGAATAATGTTACATATTATGCAAATAAGCACAAGAAACAATGCAAAGCATGATTAAAGGTAGCGATGTATATGTGTTTACTTACTTAGCTCCTGCGAAATAAAATCATAAAGAACTCGCTGACATGCCTACTAACAACGAATTTCATATACAAAGTACCCGAACCTTCATTGTGAGTAGAAATTAATTTCAGTTACGGCTTAAGCAAAGACGTCACGGTAATCGGTAATATTCAATGCTTCAATCAGATCAGCAAGGGAAGATTTCATAATTGTTGCCTTTAGAACTGATTGTCACTTACTTTTAGAACTGAGAACAATCGGCAAGTAAAGTCTGTAGGTGCAGTGCTAAGAGTTTACGTATTTTAGGTGTCTATACATTGAGGAATTCCCATCTATAGATATGTAAGTAATTCTGGGTATTAAGATAATAGTAATATTCCCAACTTTTTCTTACACTTAAAGTAATAAAAAATGAGTTTTGTCAACATCAAGTAACTACATGATAATAAGTCTCTTACATACCTTACTAATCATGACGTGCACTAATACTATTCCTAGCAGAAAAAGGTATTCCTAACAAAAGAATCTCACATAACCTATACAAAAGGTATCACTTGGAAATTGTTTTTGTGTTTTCAGTATACTAATTATTGACAATCTTAAATTAACATGTAGGTACAATTAGGTACAAATAGTGTATATTTTATACTTATATCGAAATTATCTTTTATTCATATAGCAATTCGCTTTGAATTTTTCTACATTACAGATTATCTACAGCTATGTACATTATTTTTTCTAGATTACATATAAGAGTCGAAGTTCACATTGACAAGACTACTCCCATTGCATTATGAATATAAAAAATTCTACCTGCAGAATTGCTGTAGCTTCATTGCATCGCAATATTATTAGGTAACGACTTCACATAACATTATCAAGACTGGTTTTATTGTCCAGTACAAAATAACACGTTAGTTAATCTGATAGAAGTGGGAAAATATTTAGTAAGTATAATAATAGGTAGACATATACTTTGCAAGAAGAGAGTACCTATAGTACCTACACGATAGTAGGCAATATTATAAGAGAGTGTATCGTTAAAAATGAGTTGAAATATAAAATATATGAAAACTGGTTAGCTGAGCGGCTCTTTGGACGCAGTGCAGTGTCAGCAAGGAAGATCGTGTCGTGTAGAAGAAAAGTTGGCTAAGGAGTTGGGCACTTGTTGCTTTTTGCAAGCACGTCACATTGATTGCGTCTACTTCTACCCTGTCTTGTTTCTACTTTAGAATAAAGTATATATGTGGTTTCGTTTGGTTTTACAGATAGAGAAGCATTGCTTTACATTATTGTTGGAGGAGAGGGATAGAATTCGACAACGAACCTGTCAGACTGTGTTCCTGTTCTCTGTGCTCAGGTTCGTGAATGTGGAACAGGTGGCAAGGCAGCTACTCAACGTGCACTTCCTTTTGTTCTGGAGCAAAGCCCAGAAGAGACTCCGCGTTCATTATGTGAGCAAAGCTATAAGTAATTTTTAAGTACATTCAGCAATTTTATATCAACTTTATAACTCATAATAATATTGTGTGCATCCGAAAACCAAAATGTTTTCATACTGACTTCCAAAGGCTAAGTTACTACAATACCATACTGAAATTCACTATATTATTACATCTCTAGTAATACATTTTGTACTTTACCACTACTGCAGTCAGTTTATTTATTTCACGCTTTGTCGATTCAGCAGAAAACTCAACGACTGGTTTGTGTGTGGTGATGATACTAAAAGTGCAGACTTTTGTTTGCAAACGTGCTAAGATCCACAGTTCAGTAGGTACACACACTCCAATTTCAATCACTTGTTCCAAATCGGTCGGACTGCACACGACTCGCAAGTGTAAGTTCTGTTTCCCTGTAATTTAGTTAAATAAATTCATTTGCATAATATTTACTTACCTATTAAGCTTCTATATAGTACAATCATCAGAACACAGATTCTAAATAGGTATGTGTATCAGTGCATGTGTAATTTAAGTGGAAAGAAGAAGAAGAAGTTGTGCCAACGCGTTTGCCTCTATCTGAATATAGAAGACTTGATTACAGAAATCACTGACAGTTACGATACGCATCATGTATCAGATTGTCATAAGTTCCACAAGTGTAAGTGATTCTTCGTGCTTTCGAATTAACATACGAGTAGCATCAGATATCTCATCACTCTCAGGAATCGCCAGTCAGTCGTAACCTCAATTCAAATGATCTACAATTACTTAGATACCTTATGTGCATTTGTGCATACGAGTTGTCATATAAGTTATCATCACAAAATATATATACCTATCCAGGTAGAAATACACAGGCGAGTTTGCCGTAATGTGTGGTTTACGTGTGTGCGCCATTAGTTCACTGCGTACATTCTAACTTTTCAATATTGACACAAATGGTGTCAGTCAGTACTTATTTAAATTGTTGTTGACAGATCTTGCAGATGATATAATTACAGTAATAATAATAATGAGTCTCGCTAGTTTAAGTGTCTATACTACACACGTGTATAATTTACGTATACCGT
Organism: Pogonognathellus flavescens; assembly: GCA_019776165.1. NCBI lineage: Eukaryota > Metazoa > Arthropoda > Collembola > Entomobryomorpha > Tomoceridae > Pogonognathellus > Pogonognathellus flavescens. The sequence continues at coordinate 22,585 of JABASD010000148.1, forward strand.
TTTCCAATATTCTGTACTTTTACTTTGCTGTAGAATATTATGGGCTGTCCTGTAATCTAATTAGGTATCTCCTGTGTAATTGTGGTGTATTTGTGTGTAATATTTTAAAAGAAGTGGATACATTATAGCCACTTGATAGCACATGCATCAATATTGATCGTTTTATGTGTTTACGTGTCCCTACAAATATTCATTACCCGTGCAACTTGTACATGAACGACAATGCGATGCAAGATATGCAAAATAGCAGTCTCAACCGTAGCGTAATTGCAATATTTAGAATATAAAGACGGTGTAATACGCTTGGGTTTGCAAAATGAAGTATATAATTTCTAGTGAATGATACGTATAAGTCGTACCTACATACTGGTAGTTAATAAGCGTATAGCATAATTTATGGTCACTAATGAACTGTTAGTAGTTATCCGTTTCGTGGCATTTTAGGGTTAGTTAGTTCTGTTCTGCTTTGCCGTGTCTGATCGGCTGCGATTGCTTCGTCTTGTGTGTGTACGTTAAGTTGTGTGTGCTGTTGACGCAAAGCCCAAGGCAATCGAAAGACCCCATTACCCAGTTGTAGTTATTAGTTCGTGTATTATTGTAAATTGTCGTGCATGCATATTCATTCCGGTTATAACACCAGATCTGTACCTTCCTCAGAAAATAAGGTGCTCAGATTGTCTGTCTGTATTAAATCATCTTTTGCGTTTCATTGGTGCCTAACACAGTGCCTTGTACCGCATCATTTTCTTCGCAATAATGAAAAATGATTTTCTGCTTTCTACCCTTGGGTCTTGCCGAAAGACACCCAATTTCTGATCTGACACTACAAGTAGCTGCCGACTATTACTTGTATTGCTGTATATACTGTGTTGCTCATGAACGTGAGTGAACGTCAGGATAAACAAGCTAAAAGGAAAATATTCATCCAAGTAGCAAATTAAAAATCTCATTTAGTAAACTAGCAAACTGAATTTATCCAATTAAACTTGAAATTGAAACTGCAAAACAAGATTTATTTTTACATGAATTAGTGAATCGTAATTTAAAAATTCAGAATTCAATATTTCTCAATTGGCAGCGTGATAAATTAATTATCAGAATTTCAAATGCATTTCTAACTTGTAAGGAAGATAAAGTTAAACTTACTACACTACAATGCATGAATTTCAAGGATCAAAATAGTAAAACAATTGATACCTACGATAAAAATTCTTTATCATGTCGAGTATAATTATTTTTAAGACTGTGTACTGTGAATACTCATATTATGCTCTTTCACGGACAAGGTTTTAATATTCTTATTTCTTTACTCGTGGACTTGGTTGGTGCAAAGTATATCATTAGATGGGTACCTGCTGTTCCTTATCAGTATTCTAATGATTGTTTCAGCTCCAATAAGAATCGAATCAACACTAATTATGTTTATACATACATGCACACGACATACATGTAGTTATGTACAGATGTGCATATTGACAGTAAGTGACAAGTGTCATCTTATCAGTATTATGTATCAATATGCATGTCAAAGTCTAGTTTTAATATCTAGTTCAAGTATTGAGTTATAAGTTGACTTGTCACACTGGTCAGTTGACGACATGTCGTTTATACTAATCAAATTCATTTGCTTTATCAATAGTTTCTAGAATAATACTCGTCTAATTTGATTGATATCTGTAGCCTGAAGTTGAATCTGAAATTAGTTCAGAAATCGATTTTTATACTATGCATAAGTTAGAGCACTAGAAAAACTGCTTTAAAATTGCATTTGCATTTACTTCGTCTTAGCCGTAGTCTCATTGCAATCTTACCGGTATTCTTCTTCCAATTATTTCTACAATCAAATCTGATAAACGAAAGAAAGTTTGTGTTCTCACTGATTTGGAACAATAGAATATACTAGGTATAGTATTTAAGTATAATATGCGCAATTAAATTTCGAAGAAACTAAAACTTCGGTATTCATATCCTCACTATTTAGTTTATGCCGCTCGTAATTCTAAGCCAAAAGTTAGCAACTTTTGAACAAAGTATTCTAAGTAGATACACTCACGAATTTAGCTCTATGGGCAATTTACAAAATCAGTTAAATCAGTAAACATTTACATTATAATAAGGCAGAAAGTAGACTACTAATGCAAAGCTTATAACATTATTATTATTAAACTACATCATGCACTTAACCTTTATTTTAACACTTGTGTACTTGACGGAGGAACTAATTTTTATTGTTTATTATTTTCCATATGAACCCCAACTGAGATTAAAACAGAAAATCGTCCACTTCACAGGAAGTACGTATAGTAACTTACACTTATACGTATGTGTACATAGTACTATACATCCTATAAAACAAATCTTATCACTCACCTTCATTTTTCTTTAAAACACACATTATCGTCATTTTCTGAACTGTGAGATATTTGCTAATTTATATGCCCAGCTATAACCACAGGCATTCTGTTTATTGACATAGGTAGTCATAATAGTATAGTCATTACTAATAGTCATAACCATGTAAAATATTTTAATCTTGTTGCTATCTCTCTTTCTAAATATGTTTAGTCACATACATACCAAGCAAGCCATAGTGTAGCAGTATAGTACAAATGCAAATAGACATAATATTTAGCTGGATGTTCGTAAACATTCTCAACACAATTAGTCCACATGTTCAATGCTATATACATTCTGTTACTTAGTTAGTAATTTATGTACATTACTATTACTTTCTCTATTCACCATGATTTTGTTGATTTTAGTCATCATCATCATCACCTTAAGGTTGACAGCTAAAATCGTTATCCTTGTCTAAGATTAGCTCGTTTTAACACAACCCACATTGTAACTAACATCGCCACACTCTGCGCAGTCATCTTTGAAGTGTATACAGTATAACTACGAATTTACCTATGAAAATCCTATTGCTATTTTCCAGAGAGCTCTTAACGATCAATTAAGTTTAGGTGAAATGTCATTTAACGTACAAAAGAACTTAACATGCCAACCATGTAAATTTGAAACATTTCTATTCTATTTTGGTTTACTAGTATTTATAATGTTGTTGCATACTCTCATTTATTTCCCAAGTATGCCATTACATCACAAGCTCACCTTTTATGCATTACAAATACAATAGAGACAGAGAGGTATGTGCTATTTTAAAAATAGGCTAATGCTATACAATGCCATGGACATATGACGGCTGAGTGTTGTATTCATTTATACGAAACATTTTCCAAATACTTTTGATAGCTATAATAATATAAAATATTTATGTATCTTCCTTTTTGCCTTGTTAGATTTTGACGAGATTTTTGTTTGTAATGGTGGTAGTAGTAGTAGTAGCAGGAGTGCAGTATTGTAAAGTGGCAATGGTATTACTATAGAGGGTTGATGGGAATGGGAGTAAAGATAGTAGGAGCGTACCTAGTTTGAGTAATATAATAGAAACTCTACTCTAATAAATAAATAAGAGATAAGTGCATACATAGAAAAAGGTTGACTGCAGTGTAATTCGTATTGTACGGTTGGTGTACTTGAATCTAAGGAGCATAGTGGAGTGAGTGGTTAGGCGAGAATGAAATCAAATGATGATAGAGAGTAAATGTAATGTAATGAGGGGTTCTGTATATTCACTTATTGTTAGTAATACACGCATCGCACTATTAGTTACATGTATACATTATGCATACCATTCAAATTCAACTTGGTTTTTTCCTATTTTCCTTTATAATACTACACAACACGTTTACATCTACCTAGATACTACTAGTAGATAGATTGTTGTACACGTAGTATTAGAGGAGTACCTTCTACTTACCTATATACCTACTGCATCATCTCTCTGCATTATCGAGCTCATTGTCGTCCCAGTAGTAGTCTCAACCTTTACAGAGATTGGAATGGGTAGCCTTACACTTTAGTGACTTGATCATTCAGTTGTTGTGTTAGTAATAGTGTGGTACATGTGGAGAATAATCCACTGATTATAATATACCACACGGGATTTACCAACATTATATTGTCATCACACAATTCAAACCATTATTGTAGTTCCAATATTGTTTTCAACAGTACTGTTTCATTACTTGACTGTCTCTGCGTCGTTTCTTTGTGTACAATGTCTATTTGGGAGTAAAGTCAATTGCATATACTAGAAAGGACGCAAAGGCTTGGTAAATGGTAAATCTCATTCTGATTTTATATTCAGACATTTGACAGTTCTGACAATACAGAGTTGGCTTTCAACGCTCGTGTATAGTACTGCACATACTTTCAGAATAATTACGTGATTCCAATAGTAGAAGTTACCTTGTACGTCCTTTTTTGCGTTATTGTTAAAAATACACTTACTTTTCAGTACAACGCATTGATTTTAAATCATATTGGAATCTTTTTTAGTTACAAACAATCTGATATTTCTAATAAAATATTTATGTGCATATTGGTGTAAGATAAAGCTCTTAGTTAGTCTTAAGTTTTAAGATGGTGATGTATCTAGTACTTTTTTCTTACTGTATATTTTATTCATATTTTTTATATTTTTTCAGATATTGAAGGAAATAACTACTTGAAATTCCTGCAGTACTTACGTTGGACTCTATTATGGGATTGTAAATGCTTTATCTTTTACGTTTGAGATACCCGAATACCTACACGTGAGACAGGATATTTATAGCACAGCCTAGAGAAGTCATAGTCATTCATATGTGAATGGTGTAACTTTTTCCTAAAAATATTAATGTGTTTTTAATATTGTATGTTATCGTGGTGAATATGTTAAAGTGTATACCTCTATGCGTACCGTAGCATAGCATTGGTTTTAATTCCTTTACGAACAATAAGCAGTTTGCGTTTGCATGAACATTATTGTATATTTATAACCATTGCTTTTTATACAATGAGTTACACATACAGCTCAACCAATGAACATTTTATACGGACAAACAAAAAGTGAAAAAATTCAATGTGTGTCTCGACTTCCCTCATTTAAATTGAGAACTAAAGCTGTAAAGTCTTTGACCTCATGTCATTTTTCTTGTGTTGTCTCTAATGAATCCTAAAGATAAACATCCCATTCTAAGCAAACATACAGTCTTGTACAATGACAGGAGACATGAGTCAAAGCCAAAGTAGTTAATACTTGCTAGAGGGATAAAGTGCTACCATAAAGTGCGCAGTGCGTGTGTTGTTAAGTTGTTATTAAAAATGAAAAACAATACTTGAACAATTAATTAGATTCAAGTGCAACATTCCTGTTTTCAAAATGTCATACAACTAGTGATATTAACTGTGACAATTTCCCATATTAAAATTCTTACTGCGTTTCTCAGTAAAATGACTACGGACGGAGATAATTCGATTAAGAACTCAAAAGATGCAGAACTCGATATAAATACGGATGTGAAATTTTCCGTGGACGATGAAAGCATGTTTGAGAAAGCTGCGGACATGCACCATGATCCGCGGTTACCAGACGATGTTCCAGAGATTAAAGACTGGCGTTATTTTTGGAAAAGAGTTTTGGATGATATGAGAAATAAAAATTTGATTCCTGTAAAAATACTTTTCTTCTTTAAATATGCAAGTAAGTTATGTGTCCAAGTCCATGGTTCATGTTTTCCATTTAAACTCAATATACTTATTATACAGATTATTCACTACCGATCGATCACTTAAATCAAGTCGCATAATAACTAAGAGTGTGTATAAAATTTGGTTTTGATTGACATTTTCAGCTTTATTCGTTTTGTATCCCTTTCTTACACTACAAATGAGATCTCTTGGACTAGTAGAATCGGAAATAGGATTAAATCAAGCTACTATTCCTGTTGTTGCCATTTTAGGTCCGCCTATAGCCGGAATAATCGCAGATCGAATAGGAAATTTTAAGGTAAATTTACAAACATTTTCCATCAATAAATTATACATAATGTAGTATGAATCATGGAGCCAGAAAACTCATACCTCATACAGGCACGTGAATTGCATAATATACATTTTTGATTCACTTTCCTGTTGTTGGACTATGTACATTTCTGGTATCTTGACGAATAAGATCGTTGAGCTGCCAAGGCTAGGTTAGAAAAACTATTATTTTAATGATATCGTACTTTCAATAATTGCATTGCAATTGCTCGTGAGATATGTGGGCTGTAAAAATATTTATGTAAGTAGTATCAGAGCTCCTTGTTGTATCTACATCGACAATGATACAGAAAAGAAGCATGCATGTGGTATTAGTACAAGACGTACATGCATTGTTTCATTTTATTTATCAGAGTTGAGTAAAATAGATATAGATTTCGGTCTCTCTACTCTCGTGTCTCTAGTTTATTATCTTTGTTATAATTATCATTATAGTAGCATGTAGGAGTAATTAGTTAGGTGTACCATGTACCACAAAATTGAATTTTATGTAATATACCTCGCTTTGCTTAACAAAAGCCTAACACTAGTAATATCTTGGTAACTACACTGCTAAATTTATAGAAGGCAAATGTAAACATTTTATGATGTCCATAAAATCAAGGTCAAAAAGTTGTACGAACTGTAGATTAAAGTAAGAAGTAAAGGATAAAGCTAGGCAGTGCATGTACATAGTTACAGAGTTGTATAAATACCTGTCTTTGGTAATAATATTTGTTAGCTATGCTTATTTGGTATCCAGAAACAATTCTTACTAGCCTCTAACGAATCAGTCAAATATACAATCAGTCGGCATTTGTAATAAAAAGTCGTATGCTCACCTATAGGAGCTTTGTGATTTAAGCTTTATGCAACTGCTATGTGGAAAAACAATGCCATAGTAAGTTGCAGTGGCTCCACTCAATAAGTAAAAAATTACCGATGATGATAATGTATATTTAATTGAATTTACTCCGAGTTATAGAGATCATAGAGATTATATAAAACAGGTACCTTGCTTAGTACGTGTAAGGACTTGAAGTATACTACTTACATTTACACAAGTAAATGTGTATTGCATGTAATTATGCATTTCTGTTTTATAGCCATGACTTACATAGCAATGACAAAGTCAAACTGTAACTCACTCACTGCTGGATTCAGACAAAGTTTGTTTTCATTACCAAAGTACATGGCTGCGAAAAAATAAATTACGTGCTTTAAATTGTTGAACATGTATTTACTGGGTAGTATAGATAAAAGTTGACAATAAAGACACATTGAATTTTGTTTGTTGTCATTGAATGTATAGAGTGATGTATTTTTAATTTAATTTGCCAATTATTTTATGAAAGATCGCTGCTTGAATGCTTCAGAGGAATGAATAGATCTATTGAATTTTCAGAGGCTTGAATGAATAAACCTAACTGCTCTTTCCATTTCGACGAAAAAAGTCGGAAAGTAAAGCACCGTAACGTGGTTGGGAATTGTCAACCATTTCCATGTACACCTTTGCATGCAATTCTTTTGTTTTGCAGACCAAAGTAGAAGAGCTCTGTGAAATGCACGCTTTTAGCCTTTGAGCTGTGATGTGATGGCTACTTTTTTGTACAATTGTCTGACAATGAGTACGTCTGCCTCACATTTAATACAGGGTGAAACGAATATTTTAATTTCTAAGACCAGTTATCTAGTAAAATGCAAATTAACAGATGAATGAGTCTATGGATTAAGTTGCAAGTTAATGGTTTCAGGTCTTAATAAACGCTTAGTAAAAAGAATAGTCGATGGGGAATACACATTTTTATAATGGGCTAAACCAATAAAAAGTTAAGTCAGCAATTTTTTGTTAATGAAATGACTTTCCACGTAAAAACTAGGGTTTAAGCTAAAGCGATTCGTTTAACGAATACGAACCCTGTATGAGATATTGTAGTCGAGTTTTTGTGCGCGATCGTGATCATGAATTGATGTGCATCTTGAATTCTGACAAGTATTATTGTAATGTCACACATTGAACACGGCGTAATTAAATGTTTGCGAGCAATTTTTTCTGTCCCCGTATTCTATGGTTCGTGTACATGATGACAGTGCACTATGTTTTTGAATTGAAGATCTCACAAAGCTCATTTGAATTATGCCTCATCTCGAAGAAGTTCTTACTAATCACAAGAACTGTTTTACAATATAATGCTAAACCATTTTATAATAGGATTAATACATTCAGAAACAGAATAAATGAATATCTGAATGAATACTTACTTACCTATAGGTCTACATGCTTACTGCATTGAAACTTTAATATAAGAGAACACAGAATTACTGTAAAGAAAAACAAGAAAGTTGATAGATCTGTGTGCATAGTTATAGTGCAAATTATGTACAGACAAAGCAAACAAAAGTATTGTGCCCTTTTAATGAAATTATTCTGTGTTAAGGATGAAATTAGATTATGATATGACAAATTAAAAATGTTCGAAATCTAGATAGTTGTGAAGATGCTTTCTATCATGATCCTTATATAATTGTCCTATGCCAATAATCACATGTCAATGTCTGCTCATCGTATCTGCATCTATAGCTGTGCTGTGTCGAACTATGGTGTACATGTAGTTTTTAAACTTCTACCTTTACTTTTTCGACTTTTTAAAGAATAAAATTATAATGAATTTTTTTGTTTTGCAGATTGTGTTGGCCATAATAACATTGACAAATTCAGGATTGGCTCTTCTATTGTTATTAGTCCCCGTAGCCCGTGAGACTGTAACATACCCAACAAACTTAACATTCGAATTGGGATGCAGCCCCTTGTTCCCTTCACCTTTTACACTTTCCGTCGTGGATTCGTCCGTGTGTTCTTTCAATCCAGAAATGGATTTTAGCAAATTTGGTGTATTACCTCCATCAGAAGTACAATGTGGAAAAGTCTGCCCAATTGGAGAAAATGAAAACTATAAAACAATCAAACCACTTCAATCAATTCCAGCAAAAGTTGAAACCGACATCATTTATATGCTTCCTAACTCAAAGTTCACATTTTCTCCGTTTGCTAGTAGAAAACCAGATTTAATTTGTGATGGTCCAAAAAAAGAATGTTTTATAGGTATTCAAGATAATATTGATTCTGAGGAAGGACACACGAGTTTATATGAAGCTGATGAGACAACTACAGGAAAACCTATTCCACCAGTAGAAACTATCAATGTTTCTAAACCAAAGTTACCTCAAAGTGCTACATCTGAAATGATAGTGAAAGCATTGAAATTCACGTATGGGACGGATATCGTTAACACGACTTCAGCAACAGGAGAAACTTCGCTTAATGTTACTCAGCCTATTTTTCAAATACTGAACGATTTTCGCTTTAATGAGAAGACTTATTTGGAACCTTCATGTAAAGATGCTGGAAATAATGTAGCAGCGAGCAAGAATTGCACCGAAAAATGTTTCGTTCAATATGAACGAAAAATGTTTTGTTCCAACTTACGGGAAAGAAAGGTTAATTCAGTTAATTGAGCTGATTTTGAATAAACAATGAAATTTCTAATTTTACTTGTTAATTTTAAATTAAATGTATTATTTTTTGCATAGGAATACAATGTCGGTCTTACATTTGGTCTATATACACTCTTCCGTATTCTTCTTGGACTAACCAGTGCCACATCTTTCATTATGTTTGAAGGAGCCGTGTTGGCTATATTAAAGGTGAGAATTACTTTGATCTAATAAAATACATGTCATAGTCCATAGATCGTAATTGAATTTCCCCTAATCTCTTGATACATAAATAAACTTCCTTGTATATCTATTTAAAAGTATTTTTAATTGTATTTTTGAAGCAATATGGAGGAGATTACGGATTACAGCGTGTGACTGCCACTCTGGCAGCTGTGGTTGCCAGTCCCATATCCGGTGTCTTAATTTATACCTATGACTTTCGACCTGCATTTTATTTATATGCCATTCTGCAAGCTGTCAGCGCATTCCTGACTCTGAAAATAGATTTAACTTTTAAGCAACCCGAACAAAGAGTGCTTGTTTATTTGAAAGAAGTTTTGTCTCAAATAGAAATACTGATCTTCTTTTTCGCTATGTTATGTAGTGGTAAGCACTGAATCCTTAAATCATCTTATTGTTTCTTGATAATAATACATTATAAATGCAATTTAATGTAAAAATTTAATATTTTAGGAACTGCGTGGGGCTACCTTGAAACATTTTTGTTCCTGTACCTTAAAGATTTGGGAGGAACAGAAATTTTAATGGGACTGACAATTTCCGTGGGAGGTTTAGCAGGACTTCCACTGCTTCTTTTCAGCAGACCAATTATCAAAAGGATGGGACACGTGAATGTTCTAAGTTTGGGACTAATTGTCTACTGCATTCGATTATTTGGTGAATAAACATTAAATACCTGGTTAAAATAATTTCGAGTTATCTACTACAGCAATAATAACGATTTTGCACTTTTTAATTTTAGGATACTCAATTATTGAAAATCCATGGAGTTGTCTGATTTTTGAAGCTATGGAAGCTGTCACTACAAGTTTAGCCATAACAGCGGCAGCAACATATGCTGTTGCTCTCTCCAGCCTGCAAACAATTGCTTCAATACAAGGCATAATGGGAGGTCTCTATTTTGGAATAGGTAATTCGATTTAGTCCATACACAAAATTTTACACATATTTTTCTAATTAATACACATATCTTAATAAAATTATGATATTATTTTAACAGGAAGAGGTTTAGGAAGTCTTATAGGTGGTTTCCTTATAAGAGCTTACGGGCATCGGTCAACTCTTCAAATTTTTGGAATCGGTGCTTTAATCTCTGGAATTCTCTACTTCATTGTAAATGCATCTTACCTTCGAAAGTACTCCACAGCCCATACCGGCCTAGATATAAATAATCTCGATAAGAAAAAGGGTTCTAGTAATGCAAACGTAGTCGAAGCTCATAATCCAGCTTTGCAGTTTAATGCCAAAGATTCAGGGAACGGAAAAGTTTCTAATGGAAGAGCAAGCCCACCTAATTATGACGGAGGTTATATGGGACCTTTAGATATAAATAAATTTACAGATATTCCTTTAGACGAAGAAACTTCATCAAACCACAAAGGAAAATATTAATTCGTGATTTTCACAAACACAAATAGCATAATATCGTATTTTAGTACAATAAGATGGTAAAACTGGAGGAATGTAATTTCAAATCAATTGCAGACTACAGATATTGGTGAATGCAGACACAAATTAATTTATTTTATAAAACTAAATACTATGCAAATGTACGCTTTCTCCATAATCATGTCTCAGTCTGTGTGTGGTACCTTGTAATTCTTACTATTACTACATTGCATAATATTAACTAAAACTTCTTTACCGTAGAAAGAAATGAGTTAAATGTTGTGTCCAAAGCAAGGCTAAAATTCCTTGGATGTACTTAAAATTCCTATACATTTGTGTAGTATACATATATGAATGTGTGAAGTATGACAAAGACAATTGTGTTACTTACTTGTTAATGTCATTTGTGTCAGTTTAAGAATTGATCCTCCTCATTGGTAGCTGTTCTGTGATTTGAAAATCTTCAATCAATTTTCTGTATCAATATTTGTATTGTACGAAAATAAATACATTTTAGAGAATACAGTCGTTGTAATTAGAATGCAGAAGTCTGAATTGTTTCTTTCATTTATTCTTGTAAAGTCTGACATAAATAATATGTTTTGTTGTCTTTACAAATGTACTAACAGATAAAGTTTAGTATAAAACTGAATACTTACTCTATACTCACTTAGAATTACCTTTACAAAACTTTCATAATGTGTAGATGTACTGACGGAGATTTCTGTATCAATACAAGTCTTCCTTAGTGCCTACAGTGGCCCTAAGTAACCGGGAGGTGTTACAAGATTAAAATCGTGATAGTTCGTTCCATGGATAACAAAAGCAAGATATATTGTAAGAGGAACCTGAAATAAATTATAATTGAAATAAGTTATAATCTTATAGAACATCTCATTGACAAAAATTTCTACCGTTTTTCAGGAATTATCACACTACATAATATATATTTGTTAACATTCTTACCTATAGTCAACATAACAATGAGACTATCATGAATGAAAAGCATTTTATAATCAATTTATAATTAAATGAAGGTAATTCCAGTGTCAACGTACCATTGCCAAAATTATTATTGAGAGAAAGCCGGCCAAAACACTTATTATTGTAGTTGCCATTTTTACTTCGTGTTTTCCACAGCCGTCTTCATATATGAGTGACTTATTATTCATTCCATTGTCATCAGCCATAAACTGTAGTAAGGGTGCAAAACATGGATTTTTACCACTGTCTTTCAAAGCCTAAAAGTATTACGAAAATTAGATACAATTAAAGCAGTAATAGAACTAAAGAATTACTTCAGGGGGATTAATAATTAGGTTGTACATACATTTTTATTGCAACATCCAATTGGCAGACCACCCTGATCCAAACTATTCTTCAGTAAACTGTTATTGTTCTGTGTCCAGTCTTGGTAGCTCTCATAACCACAGCATCCATACTATATACACGCACAAAAATAAAATCACAATAGTACAGTTTACATAAGTACATATAATTTACATACTTATAGCAATAGCAATATGCTACAAATAGCATGAAAATACACGCTAAAACACAGAACAATAATTTTGTTATGTTACAATAAATAATAGTAAGCTCCGATCTATAGTTAATTTACTTATTTATTAAGCTTAAGGGAAAAATCATTACTTTTGTTAAAATAATATTATAGGTCCATCATTTGCATAATAATTTCTTGTACTTACGTAGTGCTGAGTTAATTCTCTAATGGTTGTTACATACTTCAATCTGCCTGACTTGTCGAAGGGACTTACCTGTAATAAATTATTTGGGTCGATTTTTTTATTCTCAATTTTGACTATTATATAAATATTATGCATAATATAATATTATTACTTGTATATCCTTAAGCATGTTTTTCTTAATAAAATCGCCGCTTTCTGACAGCGACAAGATGTAAAATCCAAGACAGTAAGCCAAATAACCTTCAATGATAAAGAATATTATCCATCTCTAGTAATTTTGAAGTAAGAACAGTCACAATTGAAATTAGATAATTATACAGTATCTGAATTATCTGATATTTTGTGGTTAATGTAGGCATAGAAGATATTTCACTAAAGTAGTAAAAGCGTTCGTCATACTTACGCCGAAACGGAAACAGTTAAATTTCGGCTTAGGGTATGAAATTATGTATAGTCCGTAAAAGGGAATCAAAACTATTACTCCTATTACAATTAGTATATGAGTTGGTGTTTGAAGTAAAACAATTTCGACAGCCATGTACGCATATGTATGTTCTATTTGTATAAAAGTATAAGAACAAACTGCACAGATTGCAGCCAGAACCCCCATGATTCCAATATAGATCATGTGAATCCTTTCGATGTGCACCATAATTTCCTTATACGCCACCACTCGAGGATCATTCTATTAACAAAAAAGTCGCATGATGGGTACTTAAAGTTTAGCATTCATAGCCACATAATATTATGGGGACTTCTTTCTGTACCTCTAAGTGCAAATCATCCGTGTCAACTACATCAACGTATTTCTCTTGGAAAGCTTCCTTATTTGCAGCGGTAGTAGTTTTGGATTTGTGGGTACTCACAAAATCGTTCCCACTGATGAAATGATGCTGAAGACCATCGCCCACATCTGTTACGTCATTTTTGGATTTTTTCTCCGAGGCAGACATTTTCTTTTTTACTTCAACATACACATCTGCTATTGACTTTCTTGGTTGTAGTTTAGACACCACGGAAGTGCTAGGTGGCTTTGGGGTATTAGTCGGAGCAATCGTTTTAGCTTGAACCGTTTTTGCAGGTTGGGCCGAAGGTTTCAAAGGTTCCTTTGTTTCAACACCTGGCATATTTCTGTTATGGAAGAATGAACTGATCTCCACAGGGAACTACAATCTTCTGTGTCGTCAGTCAATTTCATCAAAAATATATTCCATGCACACTGAAGAACATTTCAGTTCAATCGAATGAAGTGTTAAAATACTTATAATGAATTTGTTTAGCTTATGTACATTGCAGTTACCGAGGCTACTACCACTTGAAGATAAATTGAGAAACTGTCTGATGACCATTTTTGGAGCATTCGTTGTTTGAATTGTCATAGCTGGAAGAAACGGTAGTTACTACATGCAGACAGCATGTTGGAATAATGTTAGTTAGAGGATTCTTAATAGTTTCTTCAACTCTTTTCGGATGACAGCTAATAGTTTGAGAGAAAGAACAGTTTTTGTGCTAATCTGCACACCATCATACTCTATAATACGTGCAGAGTTTTTCGTTTGCTATCGTAATTATCAATCGGTAATCAGGGGAGTTTACGTGCGTTCAATGCACAGAGACTTGTAACAAATTCCTTAATTGGATTGTTTGTGCTAAGGAATTGTTATAAAAGTAAAGGTCACTTGTTACTATGATGCATTCACTCACTCACGTGTATTGTTCAGGAGAAATCTCACATCAGAATCGTTAGTGCATCTAAATATTACGTAATTACATCAACTATAATCAAAACAGTAAAAGAAACATTTCCCATGTATTTCCATACTACTTGTTTTCATGAACTGAAACTGAATTTAACTGTACTTGCTATATGAACTAATCGGCTAATTTTGATCTTAGTCTTTTTTATTTATTGTATTGCATTTCGCTATAATGATGGCATTACCACTGCTATTGCGTGTATTATACCCATACACAAATCGGCATTTCGTGTGTTGTGTGTGTACAGATACAACTAAAAATGTATGTAACTTGTTTTTATATCGGAAAAGGTTTCTGATCTGTGACTGCATGTGTTTTCATACGGGGTTCAATGTTACACTACCAGAGTCTGCAGAAGTAAAGTGTTTAACCTTACGTAACTTACGTATAATAGTTAATAGTCTCACCAACTTGTATATTTCTACGCGGTTGAGCACCCACAAACTTTCAGAGATATTCAAAGAGATTTATCTCAAAATCCCACCTAACCCACATTTAGAGGAACATTAGCCTTTTGGTTCAGCTGAACAATGCGCATGTAAGGTAAATCATACTTGTGGAGCAAAAGACTAGACTTCACCACTTTATTACATCGCCCGTCTGCACTGGTGAACCAAATAGAAAAAATTATCTAGGAAGAATTTCCTAAGTAAATAGTAAATACCAACATGCAACAGAACAGCACGACAGCACGAGCACAAACGAAGACCGCTGCTACTGCTAATAATAATATCCGTTTCATGATTACATAAGAAGAGATACATGTAGCAGTTGTCTAAAATAGTTTGCATAAATACTTCATACAAGCAACCATGCGGAATATTTGATTATTTTTTTGCTCTTACAACTAGATCGTTAGTAATCTGAAAACCGTAAGCTTTCGAATTAGAATAATTCATTCTTTTATATCATCATAATATTACACAGGTTTGTAATATCTTCTGCATTTCCATTCTTAATATTCTGTCGATGTATTGGTACTGTGTATACTTATTGCAATATAACACCTAGGCAAATACGCAGCAAGGCAGCACTCAGAAAAACATAGTGGTTCAGAGATTATTAAATTTTACTTTGTTTAATGCAATGGTGTTAGCTATATCTGTATCTGTATATTATAGAGACTTATAGAGTTTATAAGCAATAATTTAAAAGTCAGTGCAGTGGCAAATTCAATGTGGTAAACGTAAAAATTTGAATCCAAGATGGTAAGAATATCTAAAAATATTCAAGCTTCATTTGTCTGATATCTTTGCATGTATTAGTATTAGTGTACTTATACTTTAATTTCAGTTTGCTAAGTGCAATACCTAACTTATTGTTAGGTAATAATAATAATATGCACTACTCTCACACTATATACCCTTCAAAGCATAATGAAACAGGTATATATATAACAGGTAGGTTATGTATATGTGCCTACATAATATGGGCGTGTAATAATCAGCATGATATTTGTTTCTAGATGTCTGCCACTGTCATTTCTTGCCATGCTGCTAATTCTGCATGCTTCGCAAAAAGACTAAATTCACTAAATTCTCTATTTGCTTCTACTATACGATGATATGCCGTGATAACTTAATACTGGTAGAACTTGTGTGTACCTACCATTTCATCCGGCATACTTATCCAAGTTCCAAAACCTTTTATCCTTTACAATTTTTTTGCGAAATTCCCCAAGTATAACAAAACAATAGCATGGCACACATTTAATAGGACATTATAATTGCTAAACTAAAGTGACACAAATCACGAAAAATCATTTAGTAATCTTCCGTATTAAGTTGGTTTAAACAGTAAGCATAGCATTGGTTAAAAATGTGTATGCACATTCATACCCGATGTTAAAATATAAAATGCAAAAGTAATTATTAGCTATAAGTATTGTACAGGTGACTGTAGCATTTGACATGTCTAGTTGTCAATACTCAAGGTACACATTATTAAACAGAATTTATTCAGCTTTTAAACAAGCTATGAAGACTTTCTCAGCAATTTTTCTGTTTTCTAAATATATAAATGGTATAAGAAGTGTGGCATATTATTACTAATTAATCAGCTTGTATTAGCATTAACGTTTATTAGAAATTCATTAAAAATTCAAAAGTCCGCCTACAAATTCAGCAGAAGTTGGGATGCATGTGAAATCTTGCAAATTAATTGGAAATTAAAAGATTTAAAATTATAGTACATTATATTGATTCGCAATTACTTATATTTTTCTGGTCATAATAGTATATCCGCCTAAGGAATAGCGCTTGCTTCTAGGTAGATACATGAATGAAAGTCCGTGTAAATCTAGACAGTCTGATGAATACAGACTAAACAAATGAGCGAACGGAAGTATGTATCTTTCTATGTAATAATAATAATACAATCTCAGACTGAGTTGTGAGGTTGACAGTCAGTGATGGGAAATTCGTGTAAAATCTATTTATGTTGTGTGGAAAAATCATTTATATGTATTTCCCACTTTCAAAAGAAGTTTCTTAAATTCCTACTACACTACACACCAACATAAGAAGGAAACCTATCTCAACGTTCTTTCTTTTTCATTGTGAAATCCACTAAAATCAAAGTTTCATTCATTGAATTGTTTAGCTTGCATCTGTGATTTGTCATTTATGTTTGGTTACTAGACGTTTCAGTACCTATACAACAATAGAAGCATATAATCCTAGAATTGCAGACTGTATGTCTCCACTTCATTGTCTTTACAACATAATAAACGCGTATCGGAGACAGAAGACAGATTCAACTGCTGTTTAACTAGTGTTTTCCTATAATTTGTAGATATAGCCACTTGAGAGATATTTTCTCAGGATAACTGCTATGTTTGTATTTGGGAAGTTGAAAGAGGAGTTAGGTAGTACAAGTTGAGATTATTGAAGTGGCCGAAGTCCCGTGCTAGTACAATGAGAGAATTCAATGTGCACGACAGTGGAGTCGGATATGGCACACAGATTAGTTCAGATAGGAGTGGAGTAGTTTGTAAAGTTGCCATTATATTACCATAGTTAAATGATCCTTTGTTACCATTGTGTTCAGTGCATGTGATTTGGTGGGTTGGGTAGTTCGTTTATGTTTCTATGCTTGCCTTTTATTATTATTATACTGCTTTGTGTTTCCAGTGCATTTATTTGTACATGCGGACAAAGCGGCGAATCTTTACCGTTCCGTCACCGTTGTTGTCTTCATGTCAGTTTCACAATCAGAAAAAGAATTTTATTGCATCAGGCATATAATATAACTTTGAATCATAAGTAAATGAGATGTGGAATGCCTACTTCAGTTCTTTCTTATTGAAAATAAACCCTTTTAAGCAATAAGTCAAAAATTACTTATATTCATAGTTTCCTTTTCAGTTTTAACTAAATGAAGAATCCAGAATCTAAAATGTAAATAAGATGTGTCACTCCAATCATTACAGTTATCATGTGGTTATTGATTCCTTTGTAACCAAGATTGATTGTGGCACATAAAAGAAAAATAAAACTTTTAGGTAGGTATTACTGTACAAAAGGTGTCTGTAATTTATGCAAATGTAATGTCACTATTGCTTGAGTTGTGAAATTCACTATTTTCTAAAATGTTACGCTTCAGGTATGCAAAGACAATTTCATGTAATTATTGAACCGCGTTTTTATAGTAGGTACTATTATAGTTGGTCCCATATATTACCGAAATAAAAACTAAAAGATGGATAGTTATTTTGCGAATTTTGACATTCCAACTGCTATGTAAGTATATATGTACAGAGGGTATATAATATACGGACTGCAAGGTTATGTACAAAAACCGTTTCTTTCACTAGACTGTTTTCCATGTGATTTATTTAAACTGCATACTGCATCCAACGCTTAGTGTTGCTTACTGATTCGAATTTTTTGTAGCACACACTTGATGCTAGACTAGCGCTTGATAACGATAATGATACTGCCAGCTCCTTGGAACAAAAAGAGGTCACAAAGTTATCGTATATTTAAGTCTAATCAATTACACAAGAGAATTAGTAAAGGATGACCACCTGAGATGAGACTTGAGTTGATTGAAGTTACGCTGAATGCACAATAATAATAAATATGTCATTATGCGATGAGCAGTAGTATTTCATCTGGTATTTCATGACTATCTTTTTGAAAGGAGAACTCCTACAGACTTCTGCAACCAAGATCATCAAAGGATAAAAGCCGTCCAGTATCATATTAAATATTACATCGACATTCATTATCTGCCCAAAACAAGAAAGAAAGAAGCCGAGCCAAACTTAAGATGATAATGTTGCAGACGTAGATTTAACTCTTATTGCCCCGTTTAGTAGGTAGTAATTTTCTCGTAACAAATGTACTCAAACTCAATTAGATTTTAAATACGATGTGCCAGATTTTTCCACTTAGTATTTCGTGTATTTGGACATGTCATTTGTAATACTGTAATTATGGAGAACACTTTATGTGTACATTATGTGAACGTTCAGGTAAATTAGAAGATACCCAAGAACTGCAGTGCTTGAAGATTTCCCTGGTGAGATGATCAGAACAAATGTAATTGTAATGGTAAGATTGGTGTGTAATCTCAGTAGTTTTCTCAGATAATTTGTTATGGTCTTCAATACATAGGTTAGGTATGTGTGTAATATTAATGCTCATGTTAAAAGAAAATCGGCAAAAATGGGGCTAAAAATTGCTCAGCAGAAAATTCTCCACACTCATTTCACGCACACATTATTGGAGAGACGGAAAAACATAAACTGCAATTGTATGTTACAGTAATTCCCTTATCATTGTAAATGTGTTGAACTTGCAGGATTGGAATTCAATCACACGCACTGACAGGTACTTGCCATCCGTACACACCAATAGTCTACCCTATCATCATATATCTCAATTTATGTTCATATTACTGAATCATAATCTTATATTGCATAATATCTCCACTTGAAAGAATACAACTTAAAATCTTTTCCTTGTACCTGTTTGTTTTGATTTTGAACTAACACTGTACGAAAAAAGGTAAAAATTCGTACTTCATTCATCGCCTTTTCTCATCTTTCCTCAGGAGAGTTAGCATTAACCTACAGAAATGAAACCTAAATTTGTCAGAGCAGATAAAACCTGATAAGAATATCAAGCGTTCACGTATTACTCAAATGGCTGCAACTGTAGTAAGAAAAATGCACGCACGTAAATATTCATCATGAAATTGTTACAGAAATACTATAACACACATATTACATCATGATAATACTAAAATTCATTTGAATAAAGAAACTCACTCAAACAGACTTTAGATACAATGACACGTTATTGTGGTCATGATCGTGTATTTCTGCAGGACAATTAAATCGTCAGCATGTATAATTGTACACAAATAAAAGCATATAAATAAACTACACATACTGCACACTCGTATATAAAGAAATGTTTTCTTCGCTTGACTCATATAGTAGGAAACAGTACGACTAGAATATTTTTCACTATTGGCTGTGTACATTTACGCTTCGCGTGGTTATGAGTTTGGATTCGGTTAACCTAAGGAGCACTAGCACTATAATCATGTTACTTAAGCACAATACAGCTCCTAAAGTCCTAAAAGTAAAGTACGGAGAGACATGACGAGTGTATCTCCCAATTGCAGTATAAAGTTAAGACTAATAAACCTTTTTATATCTAAAATGCTCATATATAACCTTAAACTCAACTCGTTCGCATAGACTCTGACAATAACTTTACCTTTTCCTTACGGGATTGTCCGTTCGTTTCTTTCAGACTCGCTTGAGATCCCATGCGAAAACAAGAGAGGAATCCTAATGCAAATCCATATAGTTACATATATACTTGTAAACACACAGACAGATACATTTACATGCATTCCTCAGAAGATTCTTCAACTCACAATTCATTACGTAACATAACATAATAACGTACTCTTGAACTACCCTCGAATGTAGCTACCTATATGTTACTTGTCTAGTATGATATAATACAGATACCTATACGTATATTATGTTATATATGTTCACGTAAAACATTAACGTTTGCAGCATGTACATATGTACATCCCATCTCATCTCATATGATTCTCAAATTTGGATTCGTAGTGGCAGAGTAAATTCGTAAGTGGGTATACAATACAATCTTCAGTTGTAGAACCTACTTGAGATTAGATGCATCGAAAAACTACACACACTTACCTTGCATTGCATACACTTTTGTGTTTATATTATTTGTTTGTGTGTGTGGATGGATTAAGCATCTGTGTTAGTGTTGTTATGTATTTTACAAGTCGTAATTAGAAGAATTGTACACTTCAAGCATTTACAAACACTGATCGTGATCAATATACTACCAACAGTTAACACTAACTAACAAGTTACACAGACCCGCATCTGTGCCTGCTTTGTATTAGTATTTAAGGTAGTAGTAGAAGTTTCGTTCGTCTACTGGATTCGTTTTAAGCGATCATTTTTGCTTCCTGCTTGTGTACTAAACTAACATTCACC
Source organism: Pogonognathellus flavescens (assembly GCA_019776165.1). Taxonomy (NCBI): domain Eukaryota; kingdom Metazoa; phylum Arthropoda; class Collembola; order Entomobryomorpha; family Tomoceridae; genus Pogonognathellus; species Pogonognathellus flavescens. The sequence continues at coordinate 43,591 of JABASD010000148.1, forward strand.
ACTATTTTACTACTAAAACAAACCCTATACACAAAACAGCTAAACGTTCTTTCGCCTTAGCTACTACTCACTAGCGAAAAATATATCTGCTACTATTCCATGCAACAAAACACAATTGTTCTATCATTTTTCTCCGCCCCTTTGACTCTCATTTAGTTCAATCTGTTTTTCTACAATTTCTCTGGGAATGCGAAAACTTATTCATTCATTTATTGTGAACCATTAGTGTTGAGTGGAACTCAGTCAACAGACTGCATTGTTATAAAACTTCCATGCAATTAATTCGGTGTAGCTACCTATACCTACCTGTTTCCATTCAGTTCCAGGATATTAACCTTTTAATGAAGCTAACCGCTTTTTAAAAATGGGATTTGTTACAATAAAAGGTAATTAAATTAATTCAACTTAACATTTTTCCTTTTACATTTAGTTTGTCCAGTACAGTGAGTATTGTACGTATACTACACAGAGAGAGTTTGATAACTAGTATTAATCGGTGTAATGTAATACAAACGGGTATTTAGTTTCATGTGTTTTTTCTTTTGATTTATTTGGATCAGTTCTACACCCGTCCTTTAGAGGAAGGTGCAGAACTGAAAAGTATCTGCCAAGGAGCCACTAGGGCCCCAGCGCAGAGAATGTCTCAGGATTGAGCTTGATATCCTTATATTAAAGTTTAAAATGTGACGGCAGCGAAACTGTGAAAAAACACCGAAGCAGAAATGATTTGTTCATAAATTGGAAATTGAAAAATGCGACGAAATCGGCTTACAAATAAACAAATAAATTATTATGCAATAAAAGTTGGACTACTTAGGTAGATTCTACATAGATTTGTTTTACATGAAAATGGAAATATGGATTTTGTGTATTTTTTCAGAGATGGATTGAAGAGAAACTGTAATACATACATCGTTTATTGAAAATCTACACAAGCAACTGCCTCATCAAAGTTATCGGCTACAAAAATCATGTAATATTCTATTCTGTACGCTTCCTACACTGAACTGGATCTTAACTTGATTTGATGTGCAAATAACACCTTTACATGCAACTCCTATATACACAAGTGTGTTAGGGATATTGTTATTATTTACAAAGGTGTTAGTAACTCGTTAGTTAGTAATGTGTTTTAAAATGTGTGCAAAGCGAAGAAGACTATTTAATTTAGGATTATTCCTACAACTTACTTTAACTTTCTTACTATGTGTTCCTGGCGTCCCTGGTTTTGATATTTCCTCAATGCTATCATCACAAAAGCAAAGTATAAGTGGGAAGTTACCATTACCCGATTTAAAATCACTAGTTTCTCCAGAAACTCTTCAAAAAGTGCTACAAGCAAAAGCATTAGGTATACCTGTAGTTTCTGCAGAAGTGTCTCTTCCAGATTCTAAAGCTTTGAATGAACTTTTAGCGAAATTGAAACCTAAGGAAGGGCGATTCGACCCTGCATTAATGGAAAAAATTCACTCCAGCTTAGAAAGTATTAATCCTAATCGACATAGCCCAATGGATGCATTCCACCGGTTTTCGCATTCTGTGGATGACAAAACAATGAGCAACCTTCCTACAGCCCCAACATCTCCGGCGACAACATTGGTTCTACCGAAGAGAAAAAGAGGCAAATCTAAAAAAAATAAATTCTCTGCAAAATTTCGCTTGAATGAAACAATGGTTGTGGAAAACCCAAATTTAGCCAAGTATAATTTATCATCAGATTCTCAAACTCCTTTTTCTTATATCACAGATCCTAATCTTAGGAACCACCGTTTGTATGATTGGGAATTTGAGACGTACAAAAACTTCACTCATATTGATCAAGCAGAAGATTTATTTGCAGACGAGTCTCATCCTTCCGAAGAAGTACGAGGAGCATCTATGACAAAAACAGGGCATTCTGATCATCTTTCAAGGACTCCGGCAGCTGGAAGTGGATGGGTCCCAAAAGCTCGCGACAGAATTCCACCAAGACCACGAAGACCTCCTCTCGATCCCAAACAACCTTTACCTGCAAGTTATGAAGAATTTAATGAGCCTACAACTTCTCACTCGAATATTCATGAGCATGCTGTAATGCCACCAGGTGTATTCGTTAGATTTACTCCAGACATGGAAAATTCTGAACCGAATAAGCGTCCTGGACCTGGACTACGTGCCCCCCTTCGTGTATCTTCAATGGAAAACCAAGTATATCGCAATCCCCAACATGCAGAACGCAGACCATTTTATGAAGAAAATAATTCGCGACCATCCTCAGAAAACTTCCGACCTAGTCAACCGGAAATCCGTCCTGAACTATCAGCTCCTGTGTTTGTAGACCCAGATCAAGATTTCTTTACATCTACAATACGCCATCAAAAGGGAAACAGGGACAAAAGTTCGGAAGCTGGAAATTACGAAATGCCTCCTTTTCCTCAGTCCAACCGAAATCGTCAACAAAAGGACAGAGAAAGCACCCGACACAGAGACAGACTAAATTACAACAAAAACGAGCATAACAGCAAAAGAACAAAATTTTACAGCGACGAGTATGACGAAAACAGTTCAAGACTTTCTACGAAACACAAAAGTGACAGAATTTTGGGACAGCAATCATCCGATGACCGAGATAAAGATAGGAAACGTTTAGAACAACACATAAAAAAGCAAAATTACGATACGAATTACATGAGCGAGTATTTAGGTCACACTCCATCATCTGCGGCTAGTGACCCTGCAATGTATTTCGATCACCCTGACTCTGAGTTGCACAATGGAAACAACGAATACTCGGGGCATCAAAATCAACAACAACAACAAAGCGGAGGAGTTTTCGGTCTCGGTCTTGATCAATTAGAACCAGAGCAACCTCGTCCACTTCTTGCAGATCATATCTACGCTGCTGGTCAACATCATTTGTATCACCATCCGTACGGTTCTCATTCCCATCAAGTGCAGCACTACATCGAGGACGAAGGTGGCTCCTGGTATAATACATTTTTCATTCTGGGAGGATTAGTCGCTCTGTCTGCTCTGATTGCATTCTTTTTGCCGTCTCTTCTGCACGTGAGCTCCGTGGGTAAGGATGTGGACAAAATAGGAGATGTGAATTCGGATGTGGATTTGTGGACAGAAATCAAAGGGGTTTACAAAGATTTGGTCCACATTGTGAAGGGAGATTATGCCTACTTTAATAACAAACGTTATGGAAATAATGTCAACTTAACATACAGGAACGAAGACGACTCAGAAACAACAACAGCCCAAGGAGACACGATAGAAATCCCAAGAGCGTCTAGAAGACATGACAAATCTGCTAGAAGTAGTTATAATAATAGTTCCCTAGCATACCATTTTAGCAGCACTCCTGCTAATACAACTCCATCAATCCTTAACAGCTCGGCAGATAGTTTTCTTGGCGAGTGGGCCAAAGTACAGTTAATAAATAATTAGCTAGCGTAGCTTCACCTTGCTTAAAAGTAGAGTTAGTGTAAGTACTAGTATATAATGTAATGTAGTGAGTATATTCTACGTAAAAGTATGTAGGTACATTTTGTGGAGAGCAGCATGCACAATCCTATGCATCAAATCACATCATTCTACTCCAAAGAGTAGGTACGGTGTATAGTAGTCGTCGTATGGTGTGTAAATGTAAGTGCACCTTGCATTATCTGCACTATTATTGTATTGTGAGGATTTAACAAACAGAATATGCCTATACACTTGTACATATACAGATAGAATATAATCTAACAATGAGAGAGGAGAGCAGAAGAAGAGATTTTATTGTGAAGAACCAATAAAATTATAGTGGTATAATGACTAGTAGGAATTAAACGCTACGATCCACTTATTCCTACTAATAACAACCTGTAATCTAAAGTTACCTAAACAAGCTAGTGTGTACGTGAAGTACTTGCAGTCACTGTGCATTATGTTACTACTACAGCAGAGAGGTGTATCTTCTTCATGTACAAAGAGTTCAATTTTGTTGCCTGATTTTTAATTTTCTACGGTTTAATACAGTTTTATATGTGAGGACAAGTCTAGTTATGTAATAATTGAAATGTGTACAGATGTAGTTAAGCTAAAAGCTACAGTGGCCAATTTTGGCTATGGCTATGGCAATGTGTAAGGTATTTTCTAGGTCTTTAGGCGGTTTCGTGGATTGGTTGTAAGTTTTTTATGGTTTTAAGGTGTGAGTGTACATAGTAAAAGATTTCTTAGCTACCTACTTGCTATTTAGGATTGCCTTCTTACAGATATAGTAAAAATTTATATAATGAATTCTACAGATTAAAGGAGAGGTTGATTTACATCATATAAATGCGTAGGGACATTGTGTATGTAAACGTATATACTGTATACCTATATTTTGCTACTTAAATTGCTCAACGAAAAATACGAAGGTATTACGTATACAGGACATTAGGAAACCTACTCGTATAGAAAATCAATGTTGATTCTAATGATGTTACTAACCTGGGTCATTAATGTGTAATTGCGTTATCAAAGGTATGACACGCTTCGAGAAAAGTAAAAATGCAATTAAAGATAATTTTCACACTTATTTACAAGAAGAGGATGCGATAAGAACAAGGGTGGGACAAATGTAACTTAATATTACTACTTAATAAATACGTATAGCCAAATATTGTTGAATTAATTGTATTCTGTCTCTCCCTGTTGAATTGTTTATCCTCAAACTGTACTTTTGTGCATACCGTGCATAGCCAACTCAGACAATGCAAATTATGAGCAAAAAGGTTGCTCTTTTCCAATTGTAATTAAAATTTATCCGCTCTTCTAAAGTTGAATGCAGTTTTACATGGTTTCGATTTCGCTTGTAGCAAAGTTCGTTGATTCTGTGGTTCTTTTAAAGCAATTTAGTTGTTTACAATACTATGCATGAAATTCCTAGTGGATGTTTGCATTTTCGTTTGTGAAATGTAGATCATTTTTTTTCTCAGCGGGTACCTAGAACAGTTCTACAGTTATAATGATTGTAGCATACTCGTAATTGTGGCATAATTGTAATTTTCTAACCTTTTACTGCTTATGATCCTTTTTGCCTGCGTATTGAAGTAAGCGATGTTCTATATGGATTAAAGTTACTCCTGAAACAAATTACCTATACACATTTACCAAAATTTATTGTATTACAAGTGTGACTTGTCACATCGCAATAATTATCATTGTTATAGCATTCCTGGTAAATGTTATCAGCTATTTGTATTTCTAATTGTAAGTAGGTATACATTGATATCTAGGAAGGATACAGCGATAACATACTTATGAATACACTATTAAGACTATTAAGAATCTTTTGTAATTATGTTGAGCTTATTTTAATGAATATTGTATTGTTACTGTTACTACTTAATTGTTATCCATGTTACATAAATTACCTCTACAATGAAATACCTAATCAAGCAGATTGACATTGCCCCTTACATTTGTTTATTTCATACATAACACAAGTACATACTTATAATATTCATGTAATAAATATACAGTTACGACAACGTTTTGATACAAGCAGACATTAAAAACAGTCCAATATTACAATGACACATTCTTTGGGTTTCGCAGCTTTAATAATGCATTTATCATCATCACCATTACCTCTATTCCTATTAAATGACAACAAAAAAGCTATTCCGTTCATTAGATTTCATACAGCAATGTCGACAGGAGTAAAAACTACAATAATGGATTCTGCTGCTGAAGTCCTAATTGCAATACCTTGGTACATCAGCCTCAACCTCACCATCCATCCTCAGAAATGCAATTAACGAAAATAAAAAGATTCCTTCCGTGAAATAATGTTTCTAAAAATACATTTATGGTTTATCCCAGGTGTCCAAAGTGTACAAACTTGTCTTGCTATTATTTTTAGCAATATGAGTGCCGGAGTAGGTTACATACATCATATCCATCATGTAGGCTGCTGCAAATGTAAGTAGGTAGTTGGGTTATGTCTTGAAGAATAGAATGGATATGCAAATGCAACTAAGAACGAACCATTATTATTGCTTTTTAAAATTTCGTTTCCTTAATAAATTACGCGTGAAAATGTTGTGGTAGTAAGTATCTCTAAAAAATCTTGATATCTAAATCAGTTCGTTGTAAGTAGAAGTGACCTAATAATATAAAACAGACCTTGTTTGTAGAACTTGATTCTACTTTACTTACTCTTGACAACATTCTGGCGTAGGGTCGGGTAAAAACAATAATCATAACAAGCGTAACAAGAGAAAAACTAATTGTCAGACACTGCTATTATGTATGTACATAGAAGTGGCGTATTATAATACGGAATGAAGAAGAATACGTCGTAAACCTCAACTACCATATACGACTGCTGCAAGCGGTACTCGCATTTTTATATCTCGTGTTACGCTAACTGCTGCTGATTGTTATGTAGACGCAACGAAAAAGATAGTCGAGTCTTGTGTATCGTCAGGGTACATCATAATCATAACGCAGGAGAACGATAAAAAGATGGTATGTATTACGGAAGCCATTTCCTTTGGTTCATCCGTTCTCTTGGCACACTATCGCTCTATCAAATTCAAGACGATATCATTTTCTGTTCAACCACCAACAACAAATGATAATGTCCTTAACTTTTCCTAACATTTCTGTCGTAATGTTCGCAATGTTTCATTGTTGCTCAGATTACCTCAATAAATTCCAAAAATCGGCTTTTTAACTGAAGGACACTCTTCACATTGTGCATACATGTTCTAGTTTTAGCACATTTTCATATAAAATATTGCACATTTATATTTAGTAGGTTACGGCTTAAAGGATACATTACTATTACTGGTAAAACAATTTGTTACATTTTATGTAACTACTTATAGTGCAGAGAATCGTTGATGAATTTTCCATGTAGGGATTATAGAATACACGTATGTACTTAAGTAGGTATCGGTTTAAAATACCTAATCAATACAGGTTTCTGAGATTTAATAGGATGGGTTGGGTATATTGACACGTATAAAAACAGACTCTATTAAATTGCATGTTTGATTTGCAATACTCATTGGTTTTTTATCGATAACATCAGCTTGACACTTTGTCTTCTATTATTCTGCATCGTAAAACATGTACGCATAATTAATTAGTACAAGTTATTGTGAATCAATGTTGCGTCTAGTTTTCCAAGTGCACGCCCTTTTAATCGCTTGTGCAATCATAAATTGTTGATCTCGACTTGAAAATGAAGTTTGATACTCCCCTTGAGCTTGAATTGGCTTACTTCTCATAACATGATTGTATAAATGCTCTTAATCTCATTTTGTTTCCTGCCCTGTCGCATGTCCGTAAGGAAATTCACGCGTTACAATTACACAAATGCAACGCAACGACGAATTATAGACATAAAGCATAAAAACCTCGGAATAATATGCACAACATATATTGCTACTAATCCATATAGAGTTCATGCCTTAATGTCAAATAAAATGAGACGTGTAGAAAGACAAATGCAAATTGTTCAGATAGCCATCAAATGAATGAAAGGGGTGAGATAAACCGAGTCTGATTTTCTCACTCTTGCTTGCTTAACGACTCTACCCTGTTCGTATTAAGGTTATAAACGTATATAAACTAAACAATAAGCAGAAGCACCCGTCTTTATATTCTTCGTACACACGTAGTATGTACATTAATATGATAAAACTGTTCTTGTGTGTCAATATGAGTCTTTTACTGTGCTAACTTGATTTTCTTACTTATATTATACCTATCCATTGTTCACGTAATTTGCATGCTTGCTGTGTAAACCAACAAATATTTCCATCCAATTGTCTACATTTGCTATTTCCATTTTCTGCAGTTTGACACAGTTATATAAAACAAGGCACTTCCTGTGGTCCGGTTTCAGTGTCATTTTGTTCAAGGCTGAGGCAATGTGTCATAAAGCTCTCAACTTCTATTCAGATACAATCCAACGAGAGATTTTCAGTAAATGTATTCAACTTAAGCACATATTTCAAAAATCAATCAGCAGATTAACAAAATACCAATTCATTGGTCAAATTTATCGATCTGAAGTGTCAAAGGTGTGAATATGTGTTAGTTATTGTCATGTTCGTTGTAGTTGTAGCTCACAATTAGTGAAAAGTTATCACAGAATAAGCCAGTAGTATTTTAGGAAGGAAATTGTGTGTGCATTAAACGTGAATTTGGAGGATTTGTATCAAATGTGTTCATATTAAGGTAAGAACAATAATTGTTTCACAGTTTCCTAAAATTCGTTAAGAACTTACAGAGCATCTTATTTATACCGACTCAAACAAAGATACAAAAGTTGACTGCATATCTCACAGGGTGCAGGATGAGGCTGCTGAAATTTCGTTGGGTAACTACAGCTGCATCCGCATCATCTCGTTGTACGATTCTCAGCATCTTCTTTTGTGTTTACTTCATCTCACTAACAACTGTAGTTCATACAGCCTCCTCATCTTCCAAAGCTTCAAGAGGTTCTTCTTCAACACGTAATACTCGGACGAGTGAATTCACCCCTTCCAAAGCTTTTAACCCAATTCAAGCAGCTGAACTTAGAAAAGCGACTAGACAGCAAAAACGCTTATTATTGCCTTATGTAAAAGAAAATATTACGAACACTGGTGGTAGTAAAAATAAAGCATTTTCATCTCAAGAAAATACCTGGAAAGTTTCTAGTAGTTCTGATGAATGGAATAATGTAGCTAGTGTAAAAAATTTGCAAGACAAGCTTAAGAATACAAAAACTGTTCGTATTAATGACACTAGATATTTCACACCTTTGAAGAAAGGCAGTAGTAGAAACACCACAAAGAAACCGAAATCTTCAAGTGGTAGTAAGAAAACATTTTCAATAGCAAAGAATTTAACTAGCTATGCTCCTTCGAAACAGGCAAAAACATCCCCACCCAAAGTAGACATAAAACCAACACACGTTACCCATTTCACATATGCGGACATTCGACCCAGTGCAGGCGACTTTGAGAAAAAAGAGAACAATGTTGCTGATAGAACAACTAGTTATAGTCAAACTCATCCAGTTTATGCAAAAAGTTCATCGGCAGAATCCAAACTGTCCACTAGCAACTTTTTCAGCCCTTCCCCCAAAAGTTCATCATCAGAAGATACTGCATCCAAAAGCAATTACTTCAGCCCCTCTGTAAAAGCTTCATCTGCAGAAATTTATACAGCCAGTAACAATTTCTTCAGTCCCTCCATAAAAACTTCATCTGCAGAAGTTTATACATCCAAGAACAATTTCTTCAGCCCTTCCGCTAAAAGCTCATCATCAGAAACGAAGACGTCCAGTAGCAATTCCTTCAGCCCCAGTCCTGAAGAACCACAATCCTCAGGATTTTCTTCAAATTCCTTTCAATCAATCCCCAGTGTTCCTGCCCCCAATTTTAACTTGATTTATGGCTTTACTCCCGTTCCAAAAACTTCTAGCATTTCTTCCAGTTCTAGTTTTTCAACTTTACCAAAAGTCTCCTCGAGTGTGAGTACCAGTTCCAGCTTTTCTTCGTCTCCTCATGTTTCCACGAGTGTATCTTCATCTTCAAGTTCCAACTATGCAGATACTCCACATGTTTACTCTAGTAGCGCATCTTCAAGTTCCAGTAACTTTGCTCCAAAACCGCCGCCAACACCATTAAGTAGTAATAATGCTAGCACTTGGGGAATTCCTACTGGAACTCCTACTTACATTGTGCCTATTTTGCCCACGGTAAGAAAAGTTGACAATTCCATACATTATCATCCTCCACCTCCCCCGCATCACTATCATCATCATCATAACCCTCCGCATCATCATCATCCTCCGCATCATCACCATCCATTTCGACCCCCACCACCATTCCCAATTAGACCACCTTTCTTTCGCCCTCCTGTTCCCGGTTTCAAATTATCGGGGCTAAGTGCAAAGTTGAACAATATGTTCGATGAAGGTTCCCCACGGGGTATCAGTTCATTAGCTAAACCAGGCGTGAGACACAAACCTCAGTTTGGTGCCAGACCTTTTGTTCAAGATCCAATTCCTTTGGATACAAACGAAAAACTTTCGTCTCACTCAGGGTCCTTTGAGTCTTACAATAATCCTGCGAGTATACTAATTATTGGCAACAATGATGATCACGATGGACCAAGAGGAGTAACACGGATAAAAGGAAACAAAAAAAGTCATTATCAAAAAGGAAGTGGCAGCCACAAGCATTCATCTCAAGAAATTATCCACCATTCTCACGAAAATAGCCATCATTCTCAAGAACACACTCATGAGCACGGTCATCATAGCAAAGAGAGCCACAAACATGAAAATCACGAAAAAGATAATGAAAAACAGGCTTCCTACGAAAGGGTGTATGGTCAGCCTACACTTCCGAAACACGCTTATGTACCAGCAGCGGGTTTGTCTCCAGGAGTCGATCCAGGATTACATTTCCACGGACCATTAGGTCCCCTGTCCCCAAGACCTATTTCTAAGTAAGCTTGAACTATTTTATTTGTGACTATAATATGGAAAATGGAGACTACATTTGCAATTAAAACTTTTATATCTCATATTTCATAATTTATAATTTATGATCTTTGTAGTGCAAAAAAGAAGAGCATTCCTGATCTAGTACCTCTGGACAAACGAGTTGTATTTTTATCCATGGTATTATCATGGGTGTTTTGGATAATCACATTTTGCACCTATTTTCATTGGGGAAAGAAATTCGGTAGTCAAGTTCCAGGAAAACCAGGCCACTTCTATAACAAACCAATCATTTTTACTGTTCCCCATGATGGATCAACGCCTCATTTCGATAGGAGAAGAAGGTAACAATTTTATTTCATTTACTTTTACACCCTATACAGGAACATTATTCAGAAAGTATTTTTAGAATGAAACAAATATATAGGTGGATGACATTGTCATTAATTATTGATTGAGAAAACACAATAAAATACTTAATTGTACTTTACTTATACTTTAAATGTACGAAATCGTACATTTCAGTCTTTACAAGACTCTTTAAATTACAAGATTATGTTTTATAGCAATTTTATATTCTGAATCCAGATGATGTATACATGAAAGAGAGTGAGCAGTTTAAAAATGCGTTCATTCAATATTCAGCATTATGCATAGTATTGCTTGTGTGATATTATGCATGAATCTCAGTCTTTGCTTTCATTAATAAGTTACTTAGGATATGTAGTAATAGTCTTACGTAAGATCAGGGCAAATAGAGGTACAAATCTATACTGATTGTTAATAAATATCATCTTATGTTCGATATTTTCATTTTTTACAGTAAAAAATCAAAAATATACCTAATCTATTTAACAACAGTAATTTGTAGGCTGTAAAGGGTTCATATAGCGTATGTCTTTAATGTGTCTCCAGGATCATTGAAATTCAAAGTCGCTTGATATGGACTGCAGCAACATGTGGCAATTGGGCGAGTATTTCTGTATGTACTTACAATTAGCGTACAGACAGAAAAAGTTGTGTTTCATGATATTCTTAGGTTCATGTGAACATTGTTAGCATCATATACAAATATAAACCAGTAATTTCCGAATATATTCACGATTCACCGTAGGCCAAGGAAAAATAAATCGGGATTTTCAATTCGTGAACTGACTGACAAAGTGAGTAGAAGTAATAGAAGGTACGTGATGCACAGGTAGAGTGTTGATTCAATAGGCAGTGGTTTAATGTTTGATGATGAAAAAGGTATGTTAGTTAGCCTTGACCGGGATGAGCTATCCAGAAGGACAATGCATGGAAACAAGTAAGAAAGAGGGGAAGAAAATAACGGGATCTTTGTCGATCCTTTTTCTTTCTCTGTCTCTCGCCAACCTTGAACTCACTCACTCAACTCAATTTCATTCCTTTAGAAAGAACTTTCATCCAAACCATTTTCTCACACATGACGCTGTTATACGAAAATATGTTCTCCATGAACAAATACTTATCCACCCAAGAAACTGCGTCGTGGATTTTGTTATTTTCTACCAGGAATTGTGTAAATGACAATATCATTAGATGAGCTTGGAGGTATTACATTTAACATGATGCAACAACAATGTAAGTATGCCACCATTTTATTCGAGTGCTAACAGCAGCAGCGTCAGGTTGGAAAAAAACAGACAAAGGAGACTACTGGCTCCCTTAACTTGTGATTCCTTATTATTATGTACCCTAGCTTATATTATAATTCCTATAATATATATATTTGTTCCGTAGAAACATCCTTGTTTTTTATTTACACCATCATTTTCATACACACTCGCACAGGTTATTACTTCTTCGTAAATTGTAAGTAGGAGCACTGCATTGGTAAACAAGGATCAGGGAAAATACAGACAAGATTATAAACGTGAGACTGTGAGACTGCTTTAAAGTGCACTTTAATTGACAAGACTGACGGGATACCCATGCCATGTGGCAGTGATGAAAAACGGAACGTTCTTTCAATGAATAGAGACGTTCTTAAAAGTATTTTTCTAGCTGTAAATATGTAGGAGCTAAATGCAGACGGTAGTAGATCTTGGAAAAAGGATGTTTGGGTTTTTCCACTTTTAATTTCTTCTTTACAGAAAAAGGGTACTAAAAATCACGCAACATAACTGTGATACTCGTGTTACGAGGATATCTATGAAATTCCAGTTCCTGGAGTGGAAAGGGTCCCTTTCTGTACCTTTAGGCCATCTGAGAGTAAATACAAATACAACAGCTGCACAGCTAGTTGTGTTTTGATGCATCTTCTACGCGAGCTATAATATTTACGGGATTTTATTTGGATGCAGTTGTTGACGCTTTTGTCTGGTCAGGTCCATTTTTCTTTAAAAACGTTGTAACGATGAACTAAAAAGAGTTTCTCATTCATTTACAACTGATTTGTTATTTGGTATCCGAAACTAGGGTACAGAATGCATTATTCACGTTCACACAACTAGGTAAATTGTTATATGTAACTTGACTACTAGCTATGTTTCTTCTTTTGCGTACAAATGGTCATTTGCTCTGTATGTATATAAGTATAGTTTAACATACATTCATGCTAAGTAATAAGCTTGCTACATGATTTATTTGCATAGAAAATGAGTTTACAACTTTATTATTTCTAAACAGCAAAGCTGAGAATGTCCCAAAGCAACAAAGAGACAGTTTACACGTCTACGGTGCACCGTGCTGTGCTCCATTTCTATTGTTCCTACAACAGAGTTTAGTGGAACTGATTATAACTAGATTTTTCATCGTCTGTTTTAAAAATGTCAGTGCACACCAATCATTAAAGCAATGATTGTGTAAACTTAGCTGGCATAATAATATTATTTTCCTTTGATGTATTGCTTTAAGATAAAACGTATTTCTACTTCAACCAGGGCAGGGTTATGGCCAAATCTTAAAGGTGCAAACAACAAGGCAGAAGGGCAAGGTGATTCATTAGCCTCAAGGAGATTTCCTCTTATACACATAACAAAATGGAATGGAATTGAATAGAAGAAACTACCTGAGATTTCAATTTCTCCGGTATAGGCCCTTGCTATGTAATAGACTTAAGTCCGGTATAAGCCCTTTCCATGTAATTGGCTTACTTACGTCTGATTCAAGCGAGAGTCCTTTTATATTACGTATGAACTTACCTGGTACCTACCAACATTGAATCTCGGTGTTTCTCGCATTTTCTAAGTCCACCTGCATATTACGAGTATCCTGTTGATAACGAAATTTCATCTCCAGTATAAATACACCGCGGCCGCCCACCCTCCCTTCATTTCCAACAGAGTCGTCTTCAGTGAGTTAGCAGTTCTCCAGGTGCATTTTGTGTCTGTTTCTTACGTCACCCCATTTGCACTCAAGTGAACAGAATGAAGTTCCGTTACATTTTGCTCATCTCGTTACTCATAGCAGTTTCTTTGGCAGCTCCTGCCGACGAATCAAATGCTGCTCCTGCTGCTCCTGCTGCCGAAGCAGAAGAGAAATCGGGTGATACAAAAAAAACTACAGCTGCCAAAAGAGGAGAAGTTGTAGCAAAGGATGATTCTTTTGTATCGTACTTTACCGAGGACTCTTGGACCACTGCTGGGGGCATAATAGGAATTATATTTTTGTTGGCTGGAATTGGCTGGGGAGGTTATTACATATATCTTGTTAATTATGGCGATAGTGGCCTAGGAGGTAAAAATGCCTACAATCAGGATCCCTATTACAACAACAATTACAATTACGCTCAAAGTGGTTACAATTACGCATCCAACATTGCCAGGTATTTATCCGAACTTAGATTCGTCAAATAGGAATTACTCTTTTGTGTTTGCAAATCAAAAGTTAAAAATATCAATCAAAATCTTTCAGATAACTACGGAGAACTTACATAGAGTTATTAAGTCTCGGTTTTCTATATGGAGTAAGTATTAAAAATATCACTAACACGAATCGTTAAATTTTTCAGGTCCCTTGAAGGTTCTCTAGCCGGTGGTAGATGGAATTTTGCTCGTGTCCTGGAAATGATCGACATCGCTCAAAAGACCTACGAAGGATTCGATTGGCAAAGTATGGACTGCCAAAAGAAAATTCTTTGCGAATTGTCCCACAAAAATAACGATTTAGGAGAAACCGGACGCAAAATCTCGACTAGCATTTCATACTACACTGGAGTCTCCGACAAGTAAGTTTTACTTAAAATGATTCGGATATTTTTAGCATTCTTGATACGTGTACTAAATTTAAATGATGAGAATCCGTATAAATACTAATCACATTTCTGTATAGGTTTATGGAAGCACTTGAAGGATTCCCTATGCCGCGAGTGATCCAATATTACTTGAAGGAATACAAGGATGCAATCGTACAAGGAAAGAACTCAAATAAAGATTGTGGACAGGTCTACTCAACTTGCAAGTTTTCTCTTAAGGATATTTTCGTCAACAAATCCATCAAGAAATCCGCATAAATCTCGAAAATTGTATATTTCGAACGAAGATCGACATTATTGATAAAAGATATTTGACATAGACGATTCCTTAAGTTAATTCTGTTTATATTTACGATTGATTGATATGATTGAAATCATATAATTATTTTCAAACTATAATGACTGAGACATAGACAAAAGAGAATATTATGAGAACAGCGACGTAATTGGCATTTGGTGTACCTAATAATAAGTTACTTACTGTGTGAAGGACATGACTGTAATTTTGAGATATATATTAAATATTTATGACATACATACTTAAAAGAGCCACAAATAAGATCTATTGCTTTTCAACTGCGGTTGTGTATGAGAATTACTACATTATATTTGTACTTGAAAATAATACTGGAGAAATGACAGAAGAACAATTAAGATGGGCCAGAAGGTATTTAATTGTAAAGTTGATTGTAAAGTAAAGGTAAAATGTATGAGAAAATCATTTACGTACTCGTTAAAATTTTGATGTAGCATGCAATGCAATATTTATTACATTGGAGAAGAATGTATTTGTGAAATGGATTGTTGTACGTGTAGTGAAATAGAGTTAAAGGTTACAGATAGCCGTAAGCAAACTAAAAATCATAGAAAATGACATGGCCGGTTAAGTATTGTGGCATTGATGAAAGTTCGGATTGTTAGGTGTGGTGAGTTTAGTTAGATTTCATTGGAAGGGGCACCCCGATGTACTTTTAGTTGGTGGCAATTTGTGTACATAGTTGATAAGTGATTTATTAGTTGATAATATTTAGTTTATACAAAATACTTAGCAAGTAAGGCAAACAGCAAACTTCACTTATGATCTACCAAAATGTGAACATAATATACGTAATTTCTAATTGAACTTACTTAGGTTTTCTAATGTTAGTGAATAGTCAGAGTAGCTTCGAATCTTATTCACTTTGCCGATGTGTTAAGATATTCTGTGTACTCACTAATGTATTTTGTACGTCTCGGTAACATTCAATTAGTGCTAAAATTACAATTGTCAACGTAAATCAATAATACTCTTGAATTTATGTACTACCAGCCCTCCTAATTAAGAAAGGCTACATTATTTGTCGTCAAATCTCTCTCTGGACATCTGCTAAAGTGACTATATATACAGATATTACAATTTTATATTAACAACATAAAAAAGTTCGATTGTAAATAATATAATGGGTTTTAGTTAAAGTAGTTAGGTTGATTTGCTTACAGGCACAATGTTCAATACTTACTTGACTTGTTTTGCAATGAATCAAAATGGTTGCGGGTAATCTAATAAAAGAGTAAATAAAAATCCTTGGTGAACTCCAATAAAATTCCAGAACACAGTTTTTATTTCTTTATCTTCCATAAAATGCAAACTTCACAGAAACAAACGAAAATTCATACAGATCTTGAAATCTAGGCTCTTGAGACAATCTTGAGACAAACCATTGCGTATCTACACTTAGTTAGAATTAAACCAAGACCACGGTCTCTTCATTTTTTAGGCTACTATAAAATGTACCTGCATGTAATTGCAGTTTGCAGCAGATAATTTTTATTAGCAGAAGTTATTATATCTCATAACTAACAAGTAGGTTAAGTAGGTTAAAGACTGAAGTACAAAACCCACCTACCTACTATACGCATTGACATGAACTTGTTATACGAACACCGTTCTGAGACTAACAAGCATTGTTTAAATTCGGTAGTTACAGTTACAATTTACAATGTATGCTCTGTTACGGTAATAATTGCAAAACAATTATATTTACACATTCCAATAGTAATAGCTAATGTATTCAAAAACTAATTCTCGTAAAATGAAACTTCAAATAGCTCAGAAGTATAAAACAGCTTCATTGAAAAATAGACTCGTTCATTTATAATTTGGAAGTAGCAGGGAGTTATTGAAGTTTAAGTTTTTGTATGAATATGTGGAGAATCATTGTCAAAACGATCTACAGTGTGGAGAAACAAGTAGTTAAAATAAAAATCGCACCATGTGTCCATTAATATCTACAATCACATATATACCGTGAAGTGCAAGCAACTGTTTGTAGTTTATAACGTATAATCTCTCTGACTCGTTATGATAAAGCTCTGTTGCATTAAATTCAATATCTGATTGAGATTTTAACTTGGACGTTTGTAAGTGGAACAGTTTAAATAATACAATGCGAAATTCTAACTAGGAAGGAATTAATGGAAGTTCTAAGTGTTAAGTAGCGTGTAAAGTGTTGCATTGAGGTTTCACCGGGTACCTAAGGAATGCCTGAATGTATTACCATTTAGAACAGAGTGTTAAGTAATTCGGCAGCTTAAATGTCTTGTGGCTTGAAGAAGATTTGTTAATGTACGTGTAGTAGTTAAGTTACTATGATGAATCTGTACACGTCCCGTTATCATGAGTTAAAATTCCCGTTAAAACTTAAGTGTGCTCTGCTATTGCTTTTACTCAACGGTGCGTGTAGGAATATACAAATTAGCGAGTGCACATCTTCTGCGGATCCTGTGGTTTTGGAAGAAGGAAGTAATATAGATAAAATTTTGACAAATCTCGGCTTGAAAAAAACCTTAGTGACCAATGTAGGAGAAAATCCCGATTCCAATCCGGAAGACAAAACTTTTATTGGTGAAGATGCGAACGGAGTTCCTATAGTTGTAGGCACCTGGTTTACATATGGATCTTTTACACTGGGAATGGCAATGTTTGGCACTGCGTTTTTACTCGCTGCTGCTTTTACTGCTGTATACTATGTGCTTTTCGTTGTGACAATACCTGAACAACTTGTAAGGTAATAGTAATAATGATTCGGTTACATTACAGCTATTTTAAAACCTTACTTTTATTAACTCTCGTTAGGAGGGAAATTCTTTCCGTTATGGGATGGAGTAATAAATGTTATCGTTTCAATACCTCGTCATAGGAAGAAGAGAGATGCAACGCATGCTGCCAATAATTCCTACTCTCGTATTGTAAAAGCCATTAGATTGGCTTATGAAACTTATGATACGTTGGACTTTTACGATATAGACTGCCAAAAGAAAATGTTGTGTGAATTACAGGAAGGCAATGATACATCAGCCAAAGTAACAAGAGAAGTATCTTCCCTTCTCGTGTAAATAATAATTGTTCCTATACACTTTAATTTTATAACTGTACTATATATCTGCATTTACAATAGTAATTTTCAAATTATAGAATATATGTGTGTTTAACCATATTATTCTGTTTTTCTACAGTAATTTACAAGTTTGGAGCGGTCAACTGCCCGAGTCCAATGCATATCGAGAAGCACTGCAAGTTGGACAGAATCCCCAGCAAAACTGTGCAACGTCATTTCCTAAATGTCGATTTTCAGTGAAAACATTTAACACAAAGTTTCAAGATATAGTGGGAAATCATGTATAGAGTAATTTTGTTGTTCTGTATATGAAACAATGAAACTAGAGACTAGATATTATTATAACATTAGTAACATACTCTAGTCTCTGAATGATGCTGCTACGATAATTTATATTCAGTAATTTATTAAAGATGAGACACTCCAACTCTACTTTTTATCACGAAATATTGACGACTATAATATGCCTTTGCTTTCCACGAGTAATATTTTAGAATGTAATGATTTAGTATCTTAGGATTGTTTGCAGTCTCATACTTAATCTGGTATATGAGACTCATCTCATTGTTCATTTTGTAACAATAATTGCCAATTAATTATCTGCACACGGTTAATTGTCTACATAAATCAATATACCATTATTAACCCACTGTGCTGCGTACTTCAAAAGTTCTTATATAATTTACGACGCAGTGCAGCCATGATTCAAATCACATTACATTATATACACTATACAGTATCTTTAGTAAATCCTAGCATAATGTTATTCAGTCATTCATGATACATCCAAACAGTGTAATGTAGACATTTAGAGAGCTCGTTCAAATTTGAAAAGAAGAAATAATTTATTATGCAGAAACCAGATTGAAAATCGAAGTTGAAAATCTACAACAAAAAAGGCAAGCCTGTAAATGACTCAATTTATTATTCGCTATCGGAAGACAACTCATAATCAATAGGCGAACAACCAACCACGCCAACTTTCTGTAGGTGTTTCAGTGTTTGTATGAACTAACTGTATTTGTAGTAGGACATACCATGTCATAAAGATACAACAACACCCATAACAGATAGCTAACCATACCTTGTACGTAAAAGTATTTGCATCGCTCTCTATCACGAAATGCACCTTTTTAATAAAAATGCAAATAGGTAATGAAAGTAAAGTTCTCTTGTCCCTAAAAAGTTCTCCAATCTGCAAAATGAAAAGCATAAATTAAAGATTTTCTTAACCACAAACAAAACATGCTACAGGTTTTATTAATTGCTTTGCTACAATAAGAAATCATAAATGTAAATGCTGCATCCGATTGTAAAATGGTAATTATTAAACTGCACGCACGCTTGTAGTAGGTAGATTTACATATGATTGAGAATCTCAGATTTTTATGTGCAGGTAAGTGGTATCTTTTTACTGTAGTATAATTTAGATGGATATGTTCTTTTACTTTGGGATAATTTCAATCATCTTCTTGTCAGATTATAAAACTCGTATCATTTAATTTGATGAAGAATGACCATTCGCAAGTTAGATGGTTAATACCGTTATAAGTTTGCACTTGGGAACTTATATACTTTGCTAATATTTTATTACGGACAATATTCATATAATAACCTGATGATACTTTCACTTAGATTTGGTTAATGGCTCTACTGGTGCCTAAAGTGCATAATTTCATTCGATCAGTGGGCACAAGAGAAAAAGGTTAAAGTAGTAAAACCACAAAAGCAAATAATCTACACGAACATCATCCATTACTGATTACAGCTTAACCTTTATAAATAGCATGTGTGTGTAGGCATATCTCTGTGTATAGAGCATGCATGAAGGTTATACATCCCATTCAATTGAAGCAACTCGGTATAGGAAGTGCTCTAAATTAATTTCAAGTTGATCTGAGAGTGAACGAAATAAAATTTTGTTATTGCCAATATCTCCACCAACTTTATTCATACTTACTACTAGCAAGATGAACATTTTTCTCAAATGAGACCAACTTTCCCTTCCATCATGTTTACTGCACAGCTAAGTGCGTAATTAATAAAAAACTAAATTTAGGCACACCATCTCTCAGAATACCAATATTTTACTCCCTATACTCTCGATTTACAAATCAGTTGGAATAATGGTTCTATTGCGTGTTGCTAACATAAAAATACTTGAGATAATAACGCGTACTGAATTAGATGGTAAAAGTACAAGTATACTATAAGTCCATGTTTAATAAATCTTCATCACGATAACCTGAAATAGTAGGTTGTAGGTTGCATACGTTTATTCAGCAAAAACAATAAAAATCATCCACCCCCACATTACACTCAACTCAAGTGCCAAACCTTATACCAACAAATTTCCTATGCTTTGATGTTTTACGCTGAATATTATAGAATTACAAGGCACAATGGTACAAGACCACTACTTACTACTGTAGGTACACACACTACACATGAAATAATAAACATTCACCTGAATGTTAAAAGACGTATATTGTATATTATGTGTATTGAGCCGAGCCTTCCACGAATACTAATGAAATCGAACTTGTTTCGCGACCGACTTCCCTCAAAAGAACACAACTCTAAACAATACAACGAACCAGTAAGCGAATGTATCTAGTCACTAAACATTTATCTTTCACCTAACTATGATTTCGTCCTTTCCTTAGTGACCCTCTTTCCTCTCCATTCAACATCTCAAGTTCTACTCCTGTCAGAGTAACCTTTTCGTTACTAACACACACACACATACATATACATATAGCAACTCCAATTCTAGGCAACTTCACACATATTACACAGAATCTATATACACAGCATAATATTATATATACTGGCATGTGTAATATTCTATGTACCGGTTCGTTGTTGTATTCCCAATCAGTGCACAGTATTTACTACACAAGATCAAAAGCATCAGAGTTACGTGAAAACATGCATGGGAGAGATAGTAGAAAGATGCACGACTATGCATAGACCAGACGAAGTCATTTTTTTATTTTATAACTGCTTATCATTACCATTACAATCATAAACTGTCTCTCTCTAATATGTAAATAGGTGATTCATTGGAAAAAACATGCATTTTTGCTAGCAGCATGACCATGAGTACACACGGCTTGCATTCAGTTACTAGAAATGCTAATAATTTCTGATATGAAAATGATATGCATGAAGATCTGAAAAGAAGATTGCCCGATGGAGATGCATGGGAACTCTATGAAAGTATTGCGCTGCATTGCTTGACCATACGAAATCAATTACATGTTGATTAAGTTGTTTTTGTACTGTACGCATCTATACACAAATTCCTAAACCCTTACAGTGGTTCAGAAAGCAACACTACTACTATTTCCAAAACAATTTTAAAATGCTATATACCTACTGAAGAAACTAAATATTTGATAACATTTAAGAGATTTCATATAGTAGTGTGGAATTTATGGGTGGATTATTTTCTAAAATGCATCTCAATCTCAATTAAATGATTTCATTTGCATTCTCCGTATTTGCTTATCTGAAATATATCAAGGGAGTATCCGAGTGATTGTTTATTGCCTACTTCTTATCATTTCTTAAATTAGCGAAACAGTTGATAAACACCTTACAAGAAAACACATTCCTATAGTATACAGTATACACCTACTATTAGTGCCAATGACTTTGCATATGAGAATCTCAAGACAACTTGCACTTTACTGCATACAAGCTAAGAAAGCTACAATGAATCGTTTACTCATACTTCTAGAAATTAAAATACAAAGTCCCACAGTAACAACAACAACAACAACAAATCTTTGCCCGACTGACGTTTTAATGCTTTGCATCGCATTCTTTGAGAATGAGGGCCAATGAGATCGAAACTTGACTTTGACTTTTACATTTGGCACTGGTCCACCGTCCAACTCCAAATTGGGCATAATTGAAATCGACGATAGTGATGTTGCAGAACCGGAAATTTCAGTTTTTATCAATATTTCTGCTGTTCCCATGCTTCGAAGACATAATGAGACAAACATTTACATTTTCCTGTGTGTCATCGTCTCACCGTACCATGTCCTCATCTCTCCTTTCTTTTTTCGCTGTAGCTCAACTCATGACAGTAGTAAAGAGACTCTTTGAATTGAACGATACAAGCCGTGTTGTTCTTCTATTTGTATAAATTACTTATTTAAAATCATACTTAAGATTACCTTTTGTAGGCTGTATTAGGTACCTGAATTACACTTCTAAAATGCATTGTGTTTTTAAGTTCAGACGAAATTAACATTTTGTAGTGAAGTGTAAAGGTTGTGATAAAACACTGATTAAAGTTGAGATTTACAACAAAAAATGGTTATTCTTTACTTGTACTAATTTGCATACACATATTTCTTTCTCTGTGTTCTCTCCCAATACACTTAGCAGTTATGATTATGACTTTGTGTAAATGACGTTGATAGTTCTTCAGCATTGAGTGAATGAATGAGTCTTTTTGTTTTCATGTTGAAACGAAAGTAGGTGATCCAGTCTGATGTTGTGGCCGTGGCTATGAGTTTACTAAATGCACAATAGAAGACGTGTTTCAGTTGATTCATTCCAATCCACCCAAAACCAGCTTGGTTCATCGCTTCATCTAATACTAACAAATTTATTGTGAGAATCAGCATTAAACGTTCCATGCTCTCAAGACAAACACAAGGAGTGTTTATGGATGTCTGTAATAATATTTGCGTGAGAAGAAGAGGAGAACTGAACCAAACATTATTTTGAAGTTACTAGTTGAGAACTTTGAGATTAAAACCAAATCATGTGGAACACACGGCACATTATGAATGAATATAGCAAACGATTTGTAAAATGTGAATCTTTAACTTAATTGCAAGTAGGTGCCTACAACCAAAAACTAAACCATGAATTTGGGATAATTAACTAAACTAAATTTCTGGTTTAGCCCTACGTGACAAGCAAAACTTTATGCAAAGATGCGAGATGCACGTGTGCACGTGGTTGATTTGCATGCACTTATTGGGCTTTACATGAAATAATGGATCAACAATTCCTATATAAGCAATAATATTAATGATGATATAGATTCGACTATCCCAAGCACGATTATATTATATCATTATGACTTCTCCAAGGTGTTAGGCATGCATAAGAGCGGTTGTGTGTAAAACTGCTGTTACAGATAATCAAGTCAACCAAACGAATATAAATGAGACGTACCTATACCAAATGGATTTCGGACTGTACTACAAGTTTGACTGAATCAGAACAGTAGCCATAGCATGTCGTGACACGGAAAAAAGCGACAAAGAATCCCAAGCAAGGTTCAAGAAGCTTTCTTATCTGCACTTGGCATTTAAACGCAATTTGAGTACAACTTGAAGCTACCACTGAATGCTTTTATATCTCTAAAAGACAAGGCATTTAAAGATTTACTTACATTTGAATATATCGTCCGTCACAATGAGGACTACCCATCTTGTTTTACTTGTGTCAATTCCACATGCAGTTCATTTTATGTATTACCATATACCACCTATCTTTTACTTATATCTCACAGACCAAAGACCCATCTTAGAAGCAATAAACATTTAAACATGGATAAAAATGGTCATAAAACGTGTACTAATATGTAGAATATGTGACTGTCGAAATACTAGTAACCTAATCCGTGAAACAAGCCCTTAATTAACTAAAACATACTCTGGCAATAGCAAAAGCAAGTTTCAATTTATCTGTCAAGTTGAAGATATTTATAAAATAAACCGTTTAATCAGTACTGTGTACTATGAATACATGTTGGACTTAGATACATATGTTATAGTATATCTGTACCTATATATAAATCAGTATTAAAGTATTAATACTTTCGAACACTTGTATTTGTACAAGCGGTTATTCCCGAATAGCTGGAAGGTTTACAGGATATGTACAGATATATTATAGTATTTCAACTTCGTCTTTAATAGACTTTATGAACACTTTTCCTCTATGTGAGATGTGAAAAGGTTTTCTTGTCCCTTATCAATACTAAATTGTGATGGCACAGTGGTGCACTAATG
This sequence comes from Pogonognathellus flavescens, assembly GCA_019776165.1. NCBI lineage: Eukaryota > Metazoa > Arthropoda > Collembola > Entomobryomorpha > Tomoceridae > Pogonognathellus > Pogonognathellus flavescens. The sequence continues at coordinate 67,699 of JABASD010000148.1, forward strand.
GTCAGTTAAGGAAAGACGTGGTGTTCGATTCCCACCGCGGACTCACGGTATTACGTCACAGTAAATGCACACAGGACGGATCATTTGTGTCAAAGGAGATAGTCGAGGAGTTTGTATTGAAGCGTCCAGCATACCCCACAGGAAGGGATCTCGGACTTATCGGGCTCAAACGCCCACTCTCACATCTGCCTAGCAAAGACGTCTAGCATGGCGGCAATAGCCGGAGCAGGTCCGCGTAGCATAGTGGAAGTGCGTTCCTCTGAGTATATAAAAATCCATCACAATTAACTTTTTGCCTTTTTCCCCAGCAATAAGCATTGTCATTCCCTTTAATCATCAGAATCATCACTCAAGTATGACCTCTGTGGGTGTATCAATTAATATTGTTAACCATTAAATTAAAATGTGGACATTGTTTTGAAGCAATTAACAGGTGTTGTGAACCACATCGTTAAAATTGGAAACTGAAACCATAAAAACTTTTGTTTCGTATATAAGTATTGAGGTTAAAGGAAGAAGAGGTTGCCGTAAAGTTGTAATGACAGGGAATTGTTTTTCTATAGGTACCAATAATATTAAAATGGCGGACATTCGCAAAGAAAATTATTCTGGTGTTCACTTGGGAAGTAATTGTTACTATTATACAGATAGACGCATTAACAAAATTACTTTCTGGGTGTAAATGCATGTAGTTAGTATTTCTTAAAAAGAGTGCCGAGATTACGATGCAAGTATCTGTAAGATAATTGTGTAATTACACACTAAACGCATTTCATATTTATGGGGTTGACAAATGCCGAAAGCAAATTGGTATATCCACCTGTCACCTGCCTTATCTCGCTATTTTATCCCGATGCATGTGCAACATCTCAAATCTCAGGTTTGAAATGCAGGTGAAATATAAGTGCGAAACATTACCGATGATAAACAGCACAGTAAAAGAGACATATTCGGCCTACAGCTAGAGAGCACAGCATTGTATTCATTATTTGTACATACACAATGAACGAGTGACTTACAAACGGACGCTAACAAATCTTTTTGCCTTTATCCTACTTCCTTTATTGTTTAAGGAATCAGCTTACATGTAAGAAACAGTATTATGATCTCTACCTAACTACTACAACGCATTATCATATGATTTAGTATATCTGTGTATATGACACATAACAGTAGTAAAGATATAATATTTTATTCTCATATGGTCTTATAATGGGGAATCGTAAACGTTATGAGATTTTACAAGGCAATTCTATGTAGAAGATATTACATGGTTGTCATTCGCATAGTAATTCACGATTAAACAATAATTAATTCTGCAAATGTCGTTAAGAATTTAATAATAGAGGTTAGTACAGATGGAATTGTAAATATAAAAATCGGATTGAGTTAATTGTACATTCATCCTAGCAAGTAAATTGTACACATACAAATTACTGTATCTGTTATGTATGTACTACATTAGTGATTATGTGTGTAGCATGTACATTACATGCATAATAAAATCTGTGTATAAAGAGCCGTGCCGCCGCCGTCATAACATAATTACAATTAAACCGAACACACACTCAATGAACGGTAAATAACACACATAATAGACTGACATTTTAAGCATACCTAATCGACAATTCCTATATCTGCTACCGGCCATTCTGCTATACTTTTATCTCTATAATATTATTATGCTCAACAACAATGTAACAGTTCACTGTATGTACCCTGAATACCTAATAAAAAGTTTATAGCATTGCATTGACTAACAATTAGTTTCAGTTAGTTCGCAAATAATTGGCGAAGATGTAACAATGTACTGAATATACCAATCGACTTAGTTTCTTTTGTTGTTGATCTTGGTCTAGAAAGAAGGAGCATTAAACGTTTATCAATACAAACTACATACAAGTGCATAAAAACTTGCATTTCCTTTAATCCTTTTGAATTTACTCATATCTTATCCGCAGTATGCAAATCATTGTGCTACTATTTAACGATAATATACCAGCTTCGATTAGTTTGGATTTTCAAGTAAATCTTCATGGTGTAATTTCCATAGTCTATCGATTGATTCATGGTGTAATTTTACATACATAGACTATCGATTCATTGATGGTGTAATTTTCAATAGATTATCGGCAGCGGCTAATTATATTGGTCCAATTAGCTCTACTTGGTTAGTAAATCCAAGGAAAGGTTAAAAGTTTACCTAGCATGTACGAGTAAAGCTCACTGTAGTAATTGACGATAATAATAGGATTTAGAACCTCCTCCTTTGCAGGAGTAGACTTTAAAACTATTAATGAATGCGTTCTCTGGCCAAGCTAAAAATTTAAAAAAACGGCAATCACCATCTGAACCAGAAGTGTAACTACTACTACTACTACACTACCACCACATATACAACATAAAGATTCCCATACTAAAACTACATGAAAGCTTAATCCCATATAGACAAATGGTTCTATGTTATTTGTAAGTCAAAGCCAAAAACATTTTCGTAGTCATCGCGTAATCTGACGAGCAATCAAAATCAAGCAATTGAATTCAAGTCAAGTCCAGCAGAGCAGAGAAAAGTAAAGTAAAGCAGAGAAGTACAAGATATGAATAATATTTGTATTTAACAATAAAGGAAAAATTGCTGCATACAATGTGTATTATTGTGTTATATATAGTAGAGTAGTCCTCCCAGACATACATTGTATCTCAATCTGTGTACGTTGTACTCAAAAAGGAGTTACTTGTGCTGCTGCAACAGTCAAATGCTATTGTGGTGTATAAAAATGATGGAGGAGATATGTAAACTGAAACACACGATGAGGATGATGATGTTGAGCCATAGAGATTTTTAAGCAGTAACTTTAAGGTTGTAGTAAGTAAAGGATTGGTACATACAGTAATAGTAGTAGTAAGTACAAATAAATGTGAGTGTTTTCCCTTTGGGTGTACAGAAATGAAGCAAAGTTGAAAGATTCCACATGAAATGCATCTAAATTCTCAGGTTTGCTGAGACTACAATGAGGAATAGTAAGGTAAGTGTATAAAATATAGAATAATGGGGAAGGAATCAAATACGATGTGTGAAGTGAGTTGGTTGGTAGTAATACAGATAAGTAAATCCATTTGAGACGATACGTATGATTGTAGTATGTGTAGTAAGTGCAGTGTCTGTATAAAGTAATAATCTGAAGAGAGAAGAGTAAGTCAAAGGGAATCCAAGATAGAACAAGTTGTTTCAGTAGAGAACTTAAGTGAGCAGAGTGGAGAGCTTCTCTGATTCTGTCCGACTTGCAGTGAGTGAAGGATTATAAAGTAAAATAAAATCATAATGTGTGTGTGAGTGTGTAGCAGTGTACTTACCACTTCTGTGTAGTTCTAGTTACGATATCAGCCATCTGTAGCAGTAGTTGTTGTAGTAGTGTAACACAACATAAGCTTTACTTCGTTTACCGAGATTGGTTTGTTAGTAGTTGCCTTGCTACTTGTACTTATACCACATAGGTACACATTATACATTGCAGAGTACAATGCATATCTATATCAATTGACACAACCTACTTCACACGTGCTCCGTAACCGAGAGCTCTGTTATAATTTAACATAATGTAATGGTATAACTAGCTCATTTCTTACATTCCCCTATTTACCTTCAATTGTAAATGTAGAGTAGCCATAGAAGTGACGCTTGTCAAAAAATACTCAGCTATAATTACTGAGTTTCATTTTCCAAAATTTCAGGGAATAGTAATGGAGCGGTTTAAAGTGGGTGTCCTCGCACTAAATAGTGAATACCATTGTAGGTAGCACAGACAACTTCACTTGAGACGTACAAAATGCCTGACAAATTTTCGCAACACAAAAGAAGTGCTACTAGTACTGCTAATTAATTACCAAGTGTGAATCAGTTTGGATTTTCCATTGTTTTTGTTATTGACAATTTTTAACTGTTCCTACTACAAGCGTCGTCGATAATAGAATTACATGTGCAATTGCAGTGGGGGAATAATCTCCGAATTTTAATTCTATGGAATCCATTTTATTTCTTTCCTAAGGATTTTTAACATATTACCGGTAAGTCGCTTTCTTGAATTGTATCTTGTTTTCACGAATGAAACTATTTTCTCACAGATATATCTCAGATTATAAATTAAGTAAATATAGTTTCAATAATCGTGCTATAGGTAGGTGGTATAAGTTTAACGTGAAACTACTAAAAGTAGGTAATATAAATATATACATGTCATTGGTGTGTAAAGATTATTAAGAAAATATTGCCTTGGCTGAAATGTCTCATAAACTCGGGTAGTAGTGCATTAAAGTAGTCTACATTTGATTTGCTTAATCGAATAAAAATAGAGGTATTTCTTAATAAATTTTTAGCGTTTGGTTTCTTAGTGTACTACACTGGGACGCAGATTTCATTACGATTTGTTCATATTCATAAGTTAATATTTTATTATCTCTTAAATGTGTAGCGATAAGCGTTTTAAACAGATTCGATTTCTTTCTGCTTGATATTCTTTCTGCAATAGGAATTATTTTAAATGATTTATCCAAAAGATGACTAGAACAAACTGACTTCGTAGCTGACAGAATATAGTAGGAATAATTGCACAGGCTTTTATATGGAAATGACAGAAAAGACACATGCTACATGTAAGATAATAATAATATAGCAAAGGGCAAAGGCACATTGTTCCATTTTAGTAGCAGAATTCTATTCAATCAACGATATTTTAGCTGTAGTGGCTTTTTAATAATTTATTTTTAAAAATCTTTAGCCTTCGTTTTCTTTGCAGGGAGCAACGTGTACACAATGTTTAATGTAGTCCTACTTCCTAAATGAAGTTCACTGAGACTGTATTGGTGCTGAATAGCTGATTTTTGAAGAGTAGCCTTCATCTAATTAATTGTGCGATTATAATTATTCTTGCATATAGATAAGAAAATATTTCATTCTTCCTTTCGGTTAAATGCGTGAAATGAATGTTGAGTTAATCAAGCATTTGTCAATTAGGTATCTGAACCACTTCGTAATCTTAAAAAGTTTATTGCATCTGAATTACAAATCTCGTTACGCTATTCGATTGTATCACAACAACAATTTAATGCATAAAAATATTTTCTGCTACAAATAGAACGCGTCTACGACCCGACCTTTTTACAATTTACTTTTTACAGCCATAAAAATGGTATTACTTGTAAACAAGCTCAATCCTTCCGTTGTTAATTATTTGCTAAGATGTTGTAACGATATTACAACAAGGTCTCGTTCAACGTATCTGATTGTTATTGTTGATTTTATTTCTATTCCAATCTCCCATTAAAACATTTCCCACCTACTTTTCTAGGGATCTGAATAAAAATCTAGTATTGTTTGTTACAGTTTGACTGTTCTTACAACAACCTCTTATAGTTTGCTAGCTGTTGTAGGTACATAAATACAGAGTGTAGGTAACTCAACCGGCGTGTTTCTGGTAGTCTGTTTATTGTCTTGTTAAAAAAGAGAAAATGGTTTTGCCTACACACAATGCAATCACATCTGAGAATATCACGTGTGTGTGTGTAGAAGAATACAGTAGAAGAGCCTACACATGCATTAGTATAAAACAAGTTTGTGTTACTAAAAGAAAGCCAATAAGTCATCATGTCTTGAGTCTTAAGTGCATCTCATCAGTCAGGTTCAAGTTTTATGTGTAGTATTAATTGACGAGTATTAGTTTCTGTTAGTGTGCTTAATGTATGGCTCTATGCTACTACCGCATCTTCAGCAGCCTATCGTTGGTCCGATGATTATATAGGAATGAGTTTATGATATGCCTGTTGTATACAATATAATATGCATTAGCAAAATATTACTTTGCAAACACTATGCATTCAGATATTTTTGTGATTGTGAGTCGGTACTACTATAATATCACTAGTAGTAGTATTTTATGCAGAGATTTGCAATATATACGTACATGTAGACAATTCTATTAATACTGCATGCAATATTAATGCAACAGAACTAGAAAGATTCTTCTGAAGATTATTTGTGAAGTACCAAGTGGTTATTTATCAGTGTTCGACTCAATACACATTCATACAAGATAAAATGCTAAAAGATTTTGATGAGTAATCAAAAAGATTTTACATGCGATTTTTTGAATAGAATCCAAGTTTAAGTAAAGCTTTGGCTAAGTCAAACCAAACAGGGTTTATCGGTCGATTTCATTTTCAGGTTATCATTTTCCTCACGAATAACACAGATTGAAATCTTTTCTCTGTTTTGTCTTGTTTAGCTCATATGTTGTCTGCTGACTGACTGCTTTTCATGCATTACGTGTGTGGGATTACAAATGCATTAACAAAAGCCTCGCTTGAACTTGTACTTTGAGCTTTAACTTCAAACATGATAGTTTACTTACCACACACACCAATCCTAGCCCTGTAGTGTAATATGTGTGGTGATAATGTACATAACTAATAAATAACTAACACGTATGTACATGTACTTGCGTACTCTGCAAACCTACTATTACGATATTCATGTACTCATCAGTAGGACACTGTAAGTGTAGACTACTAGATGAGTGTAGCATTGGGAGTTAGTAGAACAAAGTGTGGGTCAATACATCATACAAACCATTTTTTGCGTATGCATTGCATTAGCATTTCACTTTTGGTAGTTCTATCTTCTATGTGCGTAAATTCCTAGTAGTAGAAGTGCATTTTAACTGTTCTTATTATTCTATGGATATTTATTTTATTTTCCTATGGTTTAACATTTAGTTTGAGGTAGGTTGATTGTAGAGGTAGGCAAAGTTAATCTTCAGGTTAAGATGAGACTCTCAATTCTCAGTAGAGATTATATGGTCCTATTGATATGTTATTATAATAATAGATATATATGTGAGTGCGTATCCCTTTCGACTTCCTATTATTATTCATTCATTAAGTCAAACTATCTACACTTGTACTTCATTTTGCACATGGGTGATTCCTTTATAGGTACTTTTACATTTCTTCGTAATACAGTTGGCTTGGTTAGTGGCTGTGTTTATTTTTGATGGCATCGCAAATTATATTTTACTAATTTGATAAGAACGATTTGCCTGCTATTTCAATTATTGCCGTTTTAAACGAAACGTTTCCACATTCTCATCAGTTCTGATTTACGGTTGTTGGTAATCTGATTTGAATGCTGTTGATGAGTAAAACCGACAAGGCAAATTGTCTTAATACATTCCGAGTCACTCCATTTGCTCAGCTTAGGTGTGTCCACACGCTTCGTGAGCTATACGAATTATAATGCTTATGGAAATGATTTTGAAGCAATGCTTTATCATCCCATCACAACTTTCACAACATTACTTGATCTGTATGGTAGTGAAATAGAATTATAAACTGTTTGTGATTAATTATAAATGGATTCAACAAATAAAAAGATATTTGTAACGTAGCCTTCTAAACTTCTAACTCGCATTACAGAATCCATCTCAAATAACAAATAATAATAAAAATCACAACTAATAAACATTTGTAAAGCACACAGTTGTGAAAGCCATTTATTTGGTTGACCATAAAAGCCACAAATGGCAGCAATTGCTCTGTATTTTTCAATTTACATTTAATGCATTCTAGTATGTACGTGTAAAACTACTTTAGTCGAGAGAAATACGTAAATTGATGCATTGCATACCATTTTTCGCAACACGAAACACTTACAACATGATATACAGTGAAAAATATATTGGCATGCCACATATTATAGGTACACATCATGTTCCTTTGCCTGTAAGTCAAAGGAAAGCGCATTTTTCATTAATATTATTACAGTAAGATCTTGGAAAAGAATCATGGATTAATGTTAATGTTAATACCATAAGATCTGCAGTTGAATTATCATATTTTTCTTCAAACTATTAAATTCCAAGAAAAATATCAAGTTTTACTTTTATTACGCCATTACAATTGTACATTGTATCATTGTATTTCAACCTACTGAAGTTGTAACAGGATATTTATTACATTTATCAGCATGAACAGTTAAAATAAGACTATCTGCGACAAAGCGTCAACAATTTAAGAGAAAAGCTACTTAATGATATGTAAGGAAATTTTCTACATAATTGCAATCTTCACTAATCAACAATGTGCACTAACTCTTGTAAATTAGCTCATTCATGGCTGATTCTCATAAACGTTCCCGGCGTTCTTCCATATACGATTTCTCAGCAATCATGCCTACGGAAACGGTAGCTTTAAGCGCTTACGTAGTTACAAAAACGAAACATAACATCCTGAAATTTCCATTTGCATTACAATATAACCACTTGCAATCTCAGGTTTCCACTTGTAATCTTGAACTCGTACTCACTAGCATTTTCTTGTATTTGTGTCATTATTTTGCTAATCAGTCACTCAGTCAGTCTTACAAGAAATAAAAAATTCGTAACACTTTTTCCCTTCATGTATGTAGATGTTCTTCTCCTCTTTACCACACACACACAACACACACACATACATCAGCTGCAACTTCAGCTTCGCTAATGTATGTTCTGTTCATCTTTGCAATTTCATATGCAACATGCAATGCGATAAAAGTATATGTACTATGAATGTACACAGAATTGTAGAATTGTAGCTGTGTATCCTTATGCTTGGTATATTATGTAGTATTGTACTCTATACCGTGTAAAGCACACCTTTCATTTGTTTTCCACCATAGAACTCTGTCGAGTGCTACCGTTGCGTTGTGCTCTGCTGAAGAATATCGTTCTTATTCCTAACCTAAAGACAATGTTTTTCTTCCTTTTGCTCTTGAGAGTTTCCCATTATAACCTACTAACCAAGAAAGAGGAAATTCAATGTCTTTACCTTAAACCATAGTAAAATAAGTGTATCATTCTATGCTAAGGAATCTTTCTACATTCTACTATACAACTCACAATTATGTGTGGCCGGTAAGATATGGTCTATGTACACAATTGCAAGCATACAATGAATTCGGCTGCCAAGTCATTAAATCAAGATTCAATGTTATGTTTGCAGATAACTTTTAGTGTCATTTGCTCTCTGGAATTTATCTATAGGTACTAGAAACTAAAGTACATTTTGTAGCATGTTTCTTTTACAGTTTGTAGATTGTAATGGCTTCATGCTATAATAATAAGACCAACAAATTACTTTAAAATACCAAAAACGATCTATTTAAAACTCAATAAAATAAAGATCGTATCAACAACATGAAAAAATTAAAATAGGGCCAGGCATTCAAGATTGAACACACACATAAAATTTTACTGTGTCCATTCAGACGTAAACAAACTCATTATACCTATATATGTATATGTGGGATTGATACTTTGGGATTTTTCACAATAGAAAATTATCGCATCAACATGCGTCATCTTCTATGTCTCAATAGACTCAATAATAGCGAATTACTCACGTCAATAATTGCCATATTAGTATTAGCTGTGTTGTTCCTAAATCTGTAGACCTAGTATGTGGTATGGAAAAGCATTCACTGAAAGACACGAATGAGTGACGATATACAAAAAAATAATCCCTTTTTGTACACATATTCGAGGTTGACAGCTCAAATCAAGAAGATGTCTTGTTCACAAAGACGTTTTTGTTGTAAGTTCTTTACATGGAATGTGAACAGACTGTAACGTGCACAGCTCCGTTCCGCAAAGAGACGAATAGCTAAAAACGTTCGTTTGCTAATAACATTTAAGTATAGCATAACACGCTTCCTGTCACTCGGTAGTTGCATAGTAAACTGAGGAATTGATTGCATGACAGCTCTTCTATAGTTATCTAAAGCATAATCCCTAAATAAGTAGTACTCAACTCACCAGCCATCAATACGTGCATTATGAGTCTCTGAAGAAGAGCAACAACGTACTTTACTACAGTCTACATGTGTTTTTCCTGCACAGACGTAATAAATGTAACGTATATAGACACAATTACATTCTTGACTTGATTTTTCACCCGTACATACTTGTTTGCATTGTCTTGCAATAATATTATACTTGTTGTAGTATTTTATACCGTATCCACATGTGTACAGGACTTGTTACAGATCCCTATTTGTATTACTACATTATTTAGGTGTGTTTACAGTGTGAATATATTTACAGAGCTTCAGACAGCTTCAGTAGTTTTTACGTTCTGTGTACATTACGTACGCACGGAACAACTTGAGTCTGAGAAACTATGTCACATTATTATGATGTGTACATGACTACGTGCAAATTACACTTACGGTAATAAACCGACATTAACTTTGAATGTTTAAATATACAGATTTTTGTGAATGAACTACAAAACTGAATTGAGTGCAATAAAAATCGATTTAAATTGTATTGTATAACAGTAGAAATGTTACATTCTAGTACTAGAATAATACGGTATAGTCTTGATAATACATAATTGAATTCTTGGTGATTAATGTCACACGGGTAAACAATACACGGATTTGAGTACGTTTTTAAATCTGATGACGGTTACTTAATTAATTCACATAATAACCTGGACGTGTATCATGTTGTTTTGTTTGTTGTGTGCAGAATTTATGTAATTGGACCAGGTCAAGATTTGCGTAGAGGAGAACTGCAACTCAAATAGAAATATTTAATTAGTTAAACACAAAAAGTTCTTTATGCATGCACACTGTTTAACTAATAGGTCTGTATTTCCTGCGATTTTATTAGCTTTTCTATTCAGCAAGAAGGTGGATGTGGAATACCATAAAAATAATGAATGCCTCTGCTGCCTTTACGGCAGCATACAGTGTGGAATGAGGGCAGAGTGCAATTGTAGCATCGCCACTTAAAAAATTATTACCAACTATACCATCCCTTCTTCAGGAGGCACAAAGCATACTTATTGAATTAATGTTTCGTTTATAGCATTCTTCTTTCCATATGAACAATAAATGAAGTTGCAGCGTATAATAACATTTTCTACTGCACGCTTTTTCTTTTGAGACGCACACAAGAGAGTGCAGGGATTTTATTATGAACTTAATGAAGGTTGAAGTTGAAGGAACACGAATAAATCCAAATCCTTCTAGACTCTAGACACTTACATATACCACAATTAAGAATTAAGTAAAAGCTTACTAAAATGTTGATGAAACTGAAGTGAATCGAACGTTTAGGCAGTGGTAAGTGGTAACTGGCAGTAGGGCACTGAGGGGGTACGATTTCTAAATATATAATGCCAAAATTATTAATTAATAACTCAAATTTCTTCTCTGATCTCTGACATATTAATTTCTACTGTAAAACTAAAAGGAAAATCAGACGAGATGAAAACAAACAAAGAACCAAGAAAGAAGTGCGACATGAAAACACGAATTTGGTTACGCACTTTAATTTAGGTTGCTTGTTTACATAGGCCTAGTTCGTAGTAACAACATTGTCCATTTTGCCCACACACGCAAGTAAAATTACTAAAACGTATAGAATCTCCATGTAAAGCTAAATAGTAAATACCTACTACATTCTTTGCCATCCTTTAGAAACACCACTCGAATCAAAAGCAGTATAGGTATTGTAGCAAATTACATTGTATTGTATGTCTCTCTGTAGGTAAAACTATAGCAAAACTAAACTACAACAATTAACAGCAATAATGATACATCAAGTGTCACTATTAGCTGAATTCCTCCTTGCTTAGTGAATTCAACGCTTGTTTATTATTGCATGTTATCTTCGCTTTGATCTATAAAATAAAAAGGAAGACTGTGCATAAATACAAAGTTTCATATCTTCATGTATCTATTCTGAGCAGAGTTGTAGGTTAAGCCCAGACGTTAAGCACAGGTCACTTACACACCCCTTGTAGTTGTAATAGCAATACTCTCCTGTTGATTTGTAACTTTGTCGGCGATTCGGCATGCTACAAATATATATTTATTTATATTTTATATGTGTTATCAAGTTTGCTTATTACAATGTATAACATTTAGTGCAAGTATCATGTAGAGAGATGTTTTAATTGCAACGAGGTGATTTTACGAGATGAATGAATTACATCGTTATTTGTAACTCGTTGGAAATCTATTATTGCTATCTACAACAAAAACAAAACACATTAATAGAACAGAGAGAAATGCCCTTTAAAACGAGTTCTTGTTATTGTGGATGCAGGAGATGAGACTCTGTGAAGCTGAAACTGGGAGAGATAAAACTTTGTAGCGTATCTATTACTGACTAACTACAATCTGCTTATCACCCTTCGCAGAAATAGCATTAATGCATTAAGCATTAAATGAATTGCTATTTGTAGTCTAATACTATGGCATCGTTTCGTAGTGTTACAGATGAGTCTGAAATGTTGTTCAGCTAATCGTATTTGACACACTCTGTAAACAAACACACACCTTTCTAATTAATAATTGTGGACTTTATTACTGGCAGATATCTGAAAGTATTGCACCAACATCTCTGCAGAGTGCAATACTTACATTACTGATTAGAAATTATATAAATATTACCTCTTTTTTCAAAGCTTCATCATCTAATTAATTTCTCGTATTTTCAACTTAAAAAATAAATTGTGAATGAATAAACAAGTAGATGAAAAGAACATTTTGCGGATATAATTAGTGTTAGCCCCTTTTATACTCGTCTAGTAAAAAGCGACACGGTAATTTCTGACGGATTGGATTCTTCAAGCAAAAGAGCAACACACAGTGAAATGTTCCTGTCTGTGGTTCTTCTATTATAACTTCTAATAACATTGAACTGTCATTTACTTTAGTGTACAAGTTTATTTGGCAAAAACGAAGCTTTCCTCTTTCCTATAAATGACATGTTGAAATTTTACGTTAAATTCAAGTTCCGCCTGCTAAACACACAAAGAATGGAAACAGAAGTTATCACAAGGACAGAAAGTTAAAACATGAATTTATTTTGAATATATTTATGTAGTATGGTTCTTCAGTTTGTTATCCTTAGGACAGATTGACTGTCTCAAGTTTCAGGGGATTGTATTTTGTAAAGGTGTTATTAACTGTAAGCATTATATCATATGTCATGCTAATTTAAGTAAGTATAGTAGGGAGAGTGCACCGCTCATCCATCCGCTCCTCTTCGGTGTGTCTTCACTCAAACAAAGCGAACAAAAGAAACATTTACGTTTTAAAGGACCCTGTGAAGTACATGAACATAAAATTACCGTGTGTGCATCTTGAAAAGAAATGAAACTGTTGTGAAAAACAAAATGCTATAAGCATTTGACTACATCTTGAAGTGCACAATGAGTATTGCATTCAGTTAGGCAGCTAACCATCCATTATGTTATGTTACATCTTGTACATCTGTGAGATCTGTGTTCACTGTTCTAAGCAATTAGGTAGTTGTACTTTTAAGAAGGACTAATCGTAAGTAGTATATACGATAAAGCTTTAAGAAAGCATCATATGAATGAGTTTGTATCATGTAGTAGTAGTAGTGGTACAAACAGCCATAACATATTATTATTAGTGGTGCAGGTATGTGACTGATATCAGAAGTGAAGTTAGAGTTGGAGGCAATCGTGCTTACAACAATTCTTCGATGCAACTGTTGCAATTTGCACAAATATAATGATATGAAGAAAAGACCTAGAGAGTTGAACGAAATGTTGGTGAAACCGTTGTTGTTGTTGTTTAGAGTTCTATTGTACACCAAGGCTAACCGAGTCCCGTACTAGCAAATAATATTATTACTATGTGGAAAGAACGCTGTTTTTCTGTCTTATAAAGCCACAGTTGTCATTTTCAATGAATTTCTTCACAATTTTTCTGTAAATAATATTTCTTCTCTCAACAACTTGCCATTTATAATGGATTGCCGTAATGTGTTTCACACGCACGCATTTTTTGCACTATACACGGAAAGTATATAGGTAATAGGTATAGATATATAGATAGAACCAAATATTATTTATTAGTCTCTAAAAACTTATAATTTACTTCCGGTTAAGAGTAACAATAAGATTAAGATGTGAAATGAATTTCTTTTTATGATTTTCAGATCGAGAAGCTCATTTCCAAAGATTAAACCAAAACATAGAGGAAGACGGATTTGATTTCGTTGAAGAATTAAATCAGTTAATTGCAACTAACCAAAGCATTATTGATTCACCATGACACAATCAACACAATCCTCGTCAAAGAAAAGACTGCTGTACCATTTCTTCATTGGAAACCTCACAAGACGGAATAAACGAGGTCGAAGCCCTCCTGCGTCCAGTTCCTCTTCAATTCCAGTCCAAAATTTACCTCTCAACGATAACAACAACAACAACATCATGGCAAATCAAGATGAACATCGAAATAACAACATAGACAATAGTATTCGTGATAACAAGAGAATACATTATTACAGTCTCACGAGATATTATGTGATAGTGCTCATGAGTTTAGCCACCATAATTCTAAGTAACAGCTTTATTTTGCCAATGTGTACAGCCACAGCCTCGGCAGACCCAGTGCCCATAAGAATTTCACATTCATACTCTTCGTTAAAAGAATCATCTCCAAAGCAGTACAGTCACAAAGATGTTTCAGATTTTAATTTTAAAGACAGTAGTAATAAAAATAGCAATAATAGCAGTAGTAATGGCAATAGTAATGCAAATTCTCGAGTAGGATCATTTTCACAACCTCAATACACGCGATTGAGTGCTAAAGAAAATGCTTTTCGTCCCAGCTACCTTTACACATCAAAACAAGGACCAATAGCCGCTACATCGTCCAAAGCCTCAGGTCCCTCTATTTTCCAAGAGGAAACTGCAACTACAACTGAACCAATCACTATTTCCAATAAGAGATTAAGTCTTGATCCATTTTTCAGCTTTATAGGCAACTTTCAGAGCTTAACTTCAACTGAATCTTACTCTGCTCTTGAGCGAAGTACTAGTAGTGTTATTAATGACGAAGATCTAAGTGAATCCCAATCGCAACGACAAAGAAGCAAAGCAAAAAAGAAAAGTAGAAAAAGAACCAGACTAAATGATGAAGAAGATGAAAATGTTGGACATTTTGCTTTTCCTTTACCAAATCCAATCGTCACCACAACCACAACTCCCAAGCCCACTTTACATCCTCTTAGGGTGCTCGAGACTGAAATGAAAAGGACAACTGCTTCCACAACCACCACGACAACCCCTGCTCCCCCCTTTGAACGGCTAGAATTAAACAGTGCTTCAGTTAACACTGAAGATATAACTCAACCAAACTCCGGCCCTTTCCCAGATTCCGCAAGATCAAATCTGGGTCAAGGTTCCAAACCTACTTCAAGCAACTTAATGTCTTTTGAAAGTTATGAGAGATTAAAGTCAAAAACTCAAAAGCCCAAGTCTCACAGAAGAAAATCAAATTCAACTACTACTACTACCACCGAAGCTACTCACCAAAATATATTTTCACCAAGTTCGGGTTCAGCCGATTCTAAACAATTGCGATCGAACTTTTTCGAAAATTTCCATGATACGGAGGTGGATAATATTGCGGAAGAAAGTGAAGGAGTTCAAGAAATAATAACTGCACCAGAAAAGTTAGAAAGCAGTTCCCATAATGTTAACATTCCCGCAGGTTATGCTTACCCTATCAAACCATCAGAACCAATTACTGGCCCGGGTGAAGAAGTTCATTACTCTGAAGCTAGTAATACACAGAGTCAAACTCACAAAAACCAAAACAATAATCCTGCAAATCCTCAGACTGGCTATTCGCCATCACAACAGCAGCAGCAACAGCAACAACAACAGCAGCAACAGCAGCAGCAGCAGCAGCAGCAACAACAACAGCAACAACATCCGCAGAGTTTCCAATTTCCAAACAACCATCATTTAGTACAAGCATTCCCACATCCCCCTCCGCCACCACCCCATCTTCCACACAGACATTTTCCTCACAGACCAGGTCGTAGAAACAGACCCAATCTGCACAGTTATTATGATGACAGTTACCATAAATTTGCTGCCGCTTCGGAAAATCATTATGAAAATCATCATGGAAGAAGGCCGCCACCACATCCAAATCAACTAGCTCCTAATTATCCTCCCCTTCCACACTTACCAATACCAATTGCAATACCATTAACATCGTTCCCAACTCCTCATCATCATCCTAATCATCGTCATCCACAATTTCCCCCACACCCCGGACTGGCTCAGCAGCTTGCCAACCAAGGAAGCCATTATTATGGAAATATTATGGCAACTGGGTCGAATCCTTCCCAACAAACTGGGTCATCAAATGCTGGCAATCCGACAGCGAGTGGTGGTGATAGCAATTCAGAAACTAGTGAGCATCAATTGAATGAAAACAATATTGGTTCTGGTAGCAGTCAAATTCCAAGTGGATCTTCGTCACTGACAGGACCATCCGGTTCTCAATCATTGACTTATGATTTGGACGCGGACGGTGGAAGCATTGGACTGAATTCAAATAAAAAAGTTGGAATCATGGACACATTCGAAATATTTTACAAGGAATACAAAGTTCTTACATGGGCAGTCTTTCTAATTGTGACATCGCTCGCACTCCTCTGTGTCGTTGTGTTTCTATACGTGAATAATCCTCCGACCGAAGTTGTAACGGCGAGAACTCATCTCCATGAAATTTTAACTAGTCCTCAAGTAATGAAATTTTTGACTAATTTTATTGAGGGAAGTAACGATAAAGAACGGACATCAAAAAGCAAATCTATTGACAACTCAAGTTCTAGTAGCAGTAGAAGAGGAAAAAATAAAAGAGTCTCAACTACAGCCACCTCTGTCCAAAAGAAAGACTTGTGAACAGCACAAGGAAGTTTGTTTAGGAAATTCGGGTTGGAATCGATCCTGTCTGACCAAAAACTGTAATAATGCAATAAAGATGCTAAACACGAAAGTAGGAGATTAATAATTGTACAATTTTACACTGTGAAATTATGAGACAGAGTTGTGAAGCAGAAAGAACCGTCCAATGTTAATGTACCAATAGTATAATAGTTAGTTCGTAAGAACAGAAATGTAAGACACATTCAGATCAATCAACATTTTTTTGTTATTGTTTTAAAGACATTGTTGAATGATGTATGATTGTGTATTGTTGTTAAATGTTTTAAATGTGTTATTAAACTAATTCCTAACTCCTTTTTATATACGTCCCACTTATAATAGCAACTGTCTTTTTGTTTTTATTCTTAACGCAAGCAAATAAAGTAATACATGTAATTTCCAATATTCGATGTTTAAAGGCCAAATTGTCCTCTGTAAGCTATACATCTTTACACAAAGAACAAATATTATGTCGTATGTTCGTATATGTAATGGCAATAATGTTTTTATGTACATCTTTGTGTGCAATATCGTCCAGCCGGAAATATCATTGTGTTAAGTGCGCATTTTTGTATTATACCTACTTTACACGTGTACGCTTCTTTGAGAGAGTTTTTGTTAACCTGTTGTTGAATTTTAGTTTTATTATGTTAAAGATAATGTTAGGATCACATTCTGAATGCATAAAATGCAGAGTTCAAA
Organism: Pogonognathellus flavescens; assembly: GCA_019776165.1. Classification (NCBI taxonomy): domain Eukaryota; kingdom Metazoa; phylum Arthropoda; class Collembola; order Entomobryomorpha; family Tomoceridae; genus Pogonognathellus; species Pogonognathellus flavescens. Next base: position 85,210 of record JABASD010000148.1, read on the forward strand.
TAAGTACACAATACAATACACCTTGACCCACATAGCTGTGTGGTGTAAACTGTAAACATCAATATTATACACTTTATTATGGTAAAGGTAAAATTATGCAAAAAGTGCTAAACAAATTATGTCTACATCTTACATACATGTGCCTAATTTACTTTCTGTTGTATTGTGAATGCACTTTATTACAATTTACCCCACCCACCCGCAATAATTACATAATTCGGACACTTTAATCTTGTTAATGTCTAATGATGTTATGAATTAAAATGTACTGCATGTAATTAACATTTATTCACAGCTCATTTATTTCATACAAATCGAAACTTCTAAATAATTTATGAATTGAAGTTACATAAATGCTAGTGCATAGGAAATGCAAAACAAACAAAATTATAAACATGTACTGCCAACCCTGAGTTTAACCTACATCAGTATAGAATTTCATTATAAAGAGAAATGGAGAAATACTTCATTTGCTTGTAAAGTTACCAAGTAGGTGTATCACTAGTTAGTATTACCAAACACTATCATATATTTTAGCATCGATAATGCAATATCATTTGCCATGCATCATACAGAAAAGCAATTTTTAATTCACGCTATCGTGTATAGTTTAATAATTGCCTCAAAAATAAAGATTACCTTTACAAGACATAGAAGTGAAAAACAGCAAGGAAACAAAATAAATAGAACTAATAGAATGATACAAGCACATGAGTAGTGTACTTGCAACGTAACATGTGTTGTATACGCTTACACTACACTAGTAGAATGAGACTTATTAAAGACTTATTAGTCAATATCGACAAGAAATGCATTTGGTATAATATGTATCCTTTTTGTCGGCAACCGAACCTTTATTTTCCCCATTAGATGAGATCCAATTAGCATTATTAATTAGTTGCTAGTTATCATTGCTAGTTAATAAAACATGGAGTTTATAATGCTTAAGAAAAGATGGTTTTATTTTTTATTTTTAAGTATTTTTACTACACATTACATTTACATTGTGCTAACAGAAAAGGTATTATACTGAGCTTTTCTTCTGGTCCATTTTGGTAAAAACCCGGTAACCGTTTCTATTATAATGGCTAGAGGATTTCTCGTGCATGAATCGAACTCTTTACGACATGAGGATGAGTCCTTAAAACCAGATATGATTGCTTCACGATAATCCATTGGAACATCCGCCAATTTCCCACTGGAATAAAAATTATGTTCGAAGAGTATTAATTAACATTTGAAAATTAAAACATTTATTTAAGTAACAATTAGACAATGTGTCACGGCATTTTCAGACCGAATTAATTAATGAAATAACCTACCTGAATAGTTTGAAGAAAGTCAATAGTTTTCTAGGGAAATACTGAAGGGATCCATGAGCCATCTGTAAAGTGGAAATTATGACATAAATTACATGAAATTCTAATAACTTGTTGAAAAAATTACATGAAAAATGTTTTTGAAAAGTAATTACACATGTAACTAGTTTTCTACAATGCTGATCCTCCATTTTTGGTAAAAAGTAAAAGGCATTGTCTTCAAAACTGATAGGTATTTGATTTTCCAGGAAAACATTTTCTGCGCCATTACTGGGGACATCCATTTTAATCTCTCCCTCGGTATAATTTCCGTAATCTTCAATAATGTAATCAATGGGAGTCACATCTGGAAAACTTCTTGAAGCAGCTGGATCTGGAGGAGGAAATAAGTTGCTGTCTCCTCCAAGAACATATTTTCTGGATGGAACACCGAACATGTACCCAAATGGAGCCGTGATAACACCAAAAAACAATATTACAGCCATGAGACCCGCTGATAGAACTCCAAGGGTTCCTGCTATGGGACGTTTAAATAAATTTGCAATATCGTATGGGACACACATATTCAGTCCCCAATTCAGTGGCTGTACATATTGAGCTTTTCCATTTATTTCTGGTAGTACACATAATAAAAGTATAATTAAAATCAAGAGACTGCAACCCAATTTTTGATGTCGGTTTACTAAACTCATTTCGTTAAAGTTTTGTAAAATGCTTTTGTAACCAGTAAGAAGATTCTCTTTACAGACTTTGACTTGACTTTCTTTGCAGACGTTACTTCTGCAAACAATGAAACCACAAACTGACTGAAGAATTTTCTTTCAAAAATTAAGCATTCACTATAAAATATTTCTGTTTATAAGAACATTATGTCCTGTGGTGTATATTATAAATGTCTTACCTGTGTTGTGGTCAGCGAGACTATTTTTGTACATCGTTTTATTAGGAAGGTTGAAGCAACAGGAGGGCCTATTATTCTCGCTTCATTTGTCATTTTGTCAGTGTTGCGGCTATGTCTATGCTGTCTGAAGATAATAGAGAAGTTTTGTAAAAAGTCTCATTACTGAATCCTGTGAAAGTTTAAAGCTCATTTTCTAATGAGCGAAGTGATGAGTAAGTATTTAAGTACACCTATATAGTAAACTACATGTTGCAAGTGATGTCTCTTCTTAATTGCTCCAATTAATCTTTTAATGGTAGATAAAGATTTCTGAAATAACTGACAAGTTTCTCTTTTGAGTTCAATGCACAAATATTGACTTTTAATGGTTCTTAAAAGTAAAATAACTTGGCTAATGTGAATTAAGGTCTATAGGTAGATATGAGCTTACAATTTCTCTGTTCAAAGGCTGCTGTAAATTGTGTGTCATTATGTAAATCGTTCTTTACTAAAATACCTCTAAAACACATTTGTGGAAGATTTGTTACCAGCATATGCATATGAAAGAAGCTTATCAGTGTTTGCTTCCATAATTCACGGAATATTAAATTTTGTGTCCGCAGTATTTCCTGTTAAGTTCTCTGAAGTACACATAACTTTAATCTATTTACAGGAGTTTTGAATTTGAAATACATTTACATAACAAACCCAACATGAACACTAGAAGTTTTTACGTAATATTTTCTGTAACGATTTGTTTGACATTATTTCTATTGTCTGAAAATTTTCTGGAAACAAAGGCACAAACATTGCCAGTTATTCAGCAAACACCTTTGAATATCGGATGGATTTTTTCTATTCCCTGGGATATATCCAATACATTGCGAGCCCCTCTTGGTGGCCCTTTGTCCATCGTTATAGCAGGAGGTCTTGCATGTGTCATGATGTTTGGTTTATTCATTGCCCCAGTGTATTACATCTTCGGTGATCCTGAACGTCCTTACAACATTCATGATGCAAAAAAAGATCTCTATGAGATACTTGAAGGCAGAAGTTTATCGGACGAAGGAAGCTTCTCGCAAATAGTAAATTTTCTCACTTCAACATATCGTGCGAACGCGACTTTAATACCTAATGAGACAATTGGGTTCAACTCTACATCAACTAACCACACATTCCCAAGTTTCACGGAAAGTGCGTTTTTATTTTTACCTGAAAAAGATGAACAGTGCAAGAAATTGTTAGTCTGCCACGCACACGGTTTTTTGGGCTACGTACCTGACCGATTTTTGCGGTTGTATCGTTTTTTCAGGTAAGCATCAAAACAATAATATTAAAATTATTAAATTAGTGTTTCATATATAACATCCTTATCCTTATTAAAACCACGTTGTATTCTCTGAAAACAAAAAACCAATTATTTTAAACTTTTTTCAGCAAAAAGATACCTGCAGTATCCAAAGATTATCAAGAAGCTATAGCTTTGGGATTAGACGACCAGGGAAATTGCCAGATGACATACGAATGCAGCAAGAATATAACGACTATCGCAAAGGAAACTTTATTTTATGTCGTCCCTAGACATGAACATGACAATAATGAGATTTAGCAATTTCACTTATACACTTTATTGATTTCAGTAAAAATGCATATACAAATTATGCTACGTGTAATGCAAATACATAAATATAAACAAATCTGCCTTGTTTCCTCTTAATTATTACAATGTGAAAATTATTTCGTCCATTTCATACATCGTACCATTTCAAATGCATACTAACATTGTATGAGTAACATATTAGGTAAAATATAGATATCATTAATGAGAAGTTTTACAACGATATCATTGGTAATGCATACATACGTACATTCTCTTAGCAGATGATTTTATGATTGTATAATCCATTTTGTGATGAATCGTTTGGCATAATTAGATCAATTTGTTTTTCTCCCCAGAGAATTTGATTGCATTAATGACAAAAGTCAATTATGAGCTTAAATTAAAATGAATCTGAAACTAAAATTACATTTGTGCTGGCAGTGGTGCATATAGCATCTATTTTAACTCTGTGAAATCTGGTGAATGTAATAATATACACATTATTATTATTTACAGAAGTAAAGGATGAATTGAAACATTATCATGATAGTGTGACCCCTTTTTAGTAACACATTTACAAAAAATCTCATTGTTAGCTGAAGGTTTTCTATTCACGGATATATACCTAATATATACTATGAAAACATTGAATATTGATCTAGTCAAAATAAGCTAGAACATCGTAAACATTAAATGTAACGTTTCTTGGAACCACATGATGAAATGTAGAACGAGCAATAGTCAAAATGTCTCTGGTACAGTTTGCGTAAATTCTTGAGCAATCCCCTTGGTTGTTTAATCCTATCAAAATCGCATCTTTGTCTTCGTTCGAAATTTCTGGAATTTTGTTGCTGCAATAATAATGTCAATATAAATTTAATAAAGATTAGGGTCCATGTTAGTATTTGGCATAACTCGATGAAAAACTAGATGAATTTTGAAAAATCAGTTTAATCATGAGTATACATACCTCAATAACTGGTAGATCTTTATGAAAGAATCGGGCATCATTCCCAAGAAGCCGTGTGTATGGCAAATCATGAGATTCTGACAATTCACATCTTCCTCTGGGGACAAGTAGAATGCACTACCCCGGAAACTACGTAAGTATTCAGGAACTGTCTCTTCGCTTTCAAATGCACGGCCTTCTTCATATTTTCTTCCTAAACTTGCATTGGCTCTTCCCTCATTGAAATTAAACATTCTTCCTAGAAATGCTTCTGTAACATCCTTGTCGGCATCATAAATGTGATAGGGTCTTGCAGGGTCTCCAAAAATATACTGAACAGGAGCAATCAATAAACCAAATAGCATCACCATCGACAAAAACGCTGCTAAAACCACAGACAAGGGTCCCCCAAGAGGTGTTCTCAAACTATTTGCAACATCCCAAGGTGTAGATGTCAAAAAATTTATATTTATTGGTTCAGAATTTCGGACTTGTTGTGCATCGAGCATTCCAAAGTTAAAAGAAAAAAATACTATTACGATACACCAATTACCAAAAGAAATTAAACCGTTTCTTCTTTCGAAAAACATTTTAAACTTTAATTATAACCAAACTAAAAGAACTGAAGAAATAAGGTTTCTAGTAATAGGTGCAGTCCTTTATGTGATTTGTGTGTATATTTGTTATTGACTTGAAGAAACAAGCAACACTTTAGAATTGATGCAAAGATGTGAACTGGAATGTTGGGGCAAATGAACACAGCAAGAGTAGTAAAGTAGTAAAGTTTTCCATGCAGCAATTACCTACTGACAAAGGGACAAATAGCACCAGACCTATTTGTTTATGTCGGGTAATTGTGTCATTAGTATCAAAATACTATTCATAGACAAATCTATTACTCTCTACCAATTTTTGTCGTTTCTTTCATTGCTACTTTCATTTACCTACAAAATATAAATATAAAAAATAGTACATAAACCACCAAAACCTAAACTGGTTAATTAATTGTACTTTTCACTTACTCTGTACATAGGCAATAGGTAATAGTTAAGTAGGTAAGTAGAAGTAGAAGGCTATATATCATATACATATATCATCAGACCTAATGACCTAATCATTACAGAAAAATTTAATAGGCACGGGTACCTATATTAATATATTTTCTTGTAATGTTTCATGCTTTGCTGGTAAAACTCATTCAACATAGTTGACTGCTATAAATATCTTTGCGGTACAGGTACAGCTGCGTTAAAGAAATCTTTTATAAGTAAAAGTACGCGAATTCCATCTTCAATGCTCATTTTTGTGTATTAAATAGTATCTATTTATACTCTCTTGAACAGAAATGAAACTTTCTTTCTTTCTGAAGTCACAGTTTCATGCATGCGTACATGGAAGAATGTAATGAACAGAGCAAATGAGTTTAATGACTTACATATTCTACACATTCTTTCTTAGAAACAGATGACCAAATAGCAAAGAGTCAAATCATATTCCTACTACTTATCCACTTGCATCATTGATGATTTGTATTGTTATTATGACGTATGAATTGCTTACTGGGGTAGGGTTATCGGGTTAGGGGTTAGGAAGATACAATTTAATGAATGCTGATCAGATAAAAATATTGCTACGTAATTTTAGAGGTCAGTGGGCCAACTTGAGATCATTTGTGACTGACTACTATAATTCCTCGGAAACTGTGCACACACCTGAATAATGTATATCGTCGTTATTTATACGTACTTAACTGTAAGCAAAAAGCATACATAAATTCAATAATATAACTCATCTGAATATTTGCATAAACATGAGTAAAAGTAACTACTAAGCTACATGGGTAGAAACAATAAACGTTTCCAATGAATCTTGTTTAGACCAAATCATCACCAGCAGTGATTCGCATACATGAGACATGACACACAGACATGAATACATGATGCTTTTCCTCCCAATGCAGTCAATGGGACGGAGAGGAACTAATCGAATACTTTGCCCCGGTCACAAAATACTCGTGTTCACTTAATAACAATCATTATTATTCGTAATAATTACACGTACAAGAAATAGAAGCCAAAGGTGTACCTAGATAATAGATGGGTAGATGATGGTGACAAGGTGATAAAACAAACAATAAGCCTTCTTGCTACTTAATCTATTATTCGTATAACTAATAGTCTACTAAATAAGTTACTGTTTCCGCTTGTGTACGAATCGAGTACAGGGTGACTTAGGAAGGAAAGAACTTGCCTAAAAAAAGAGGAATTACTTACAATTAGTCGGGAAATAGCAGCATTTTAGAATAGTTACTTAAAATCGTAAAGATTAATAAAAGCCGTACCTACTACAGATATATTCCCCTTTTAATATGTATTGAATTTTTTTAGTAAAATTAAGAAACAAGAATAATGATCTTATCAAGGTTACACCTTGGATCTTATATAAACATCTGTAAACAGTTTCATAATGCGAAAACAGTAATTGTTTTACCATCCAATCCAAAAGTAACAATGAAACGTGATTAATTGGAATCGTTAACTATACTTTTAATCCTCCCTCGTTATTAAACTTCATGTAAGAAACAAGATTTTAATATTTTTATTATTTCTAATTCCTTCACTTGTGCCACACTCTGTATCACACTTAAATTACCTAAAGTTACAGATGAAGCATAAAATTTCGATTAACCCTTTCAGTACAGTAGGAGGTATAATAGCAGTCAATCATTTATGCAATGTGCGTATGAATTTGATGAACTCCCTACATTTTGCATTGACATTGACACTCTGTCCTTTGTAAGGTAACAGTGTAACATATTCCTTACGAGTGCAGGTATGTGTAGTTGATTTGCACTGCACTGCAAATATTAATAGAAATGAAGATTCCTGCAGAGTTTTATCGACTGCGGTTAACACAATAGTCTATAGTTAATAGTTATTATATTATGATGCTATATCTGTAGAACCATCATAGTTGCGTCGTTCTTAATTTAAACAGATACTGCATGAGATGGGTGTAGCTGTAGCTCAAACAATCTTAGCTGGGTTTGGTCGGGTCACATACCACTTTGACATCGCATCTCCTGAACATTTATTTCTCTGCTGTCGCTATTTTAAATTATTAAATATGTATACGCACGTAAACACAAACACAACCGACTGAAATGGAGGCAAAGATAATGCAGATTTGCATTTACACATGTGCTATATAAACCGAAGCCCTTAAGAAATCATGTTTAATGTTCTATCTACATACACAATCTGCGTTTGATGCATTGTGTGTGCTTGCATCATGAAAAAATTACAAAAAGGTATAGTGGTAAAGAGGATGTGCTCGTAGCAAGTTGTAAAGTTGCTATTTATACCATCACTAAGGTAGAAAACACCACACTGTGCAAAATGTCTACTAATAAGCATAGTAGGTAACTATACAGGTAATAATAAGAAAGGAATAAGTCATATTGCAAACGTAAAAATAAATTGTCTTGCGTGACTAGCTCTGAATGGAAAACACGGATCCAACTTACTTTCCGATAAACAATCACAACTCGAAATTAGCATACAAGGGCTTTTCTCATGTAGAACTAAATGGGTGTTGCTGACTCATATTCATATATCTTGTGGTACATATAAATAAACAAAAGAATGATTCGAATTACAACTGATGCTCCTTATTACTACAAATATAGCATCTACCCACTACATTCCATAATGCGACACAATATCCTTAAGAAAGTTTACAACTTCTATATTTACTTTCCGTTACTCGAGATCTCTGGTTTAGATACACAATGCGAGAAGTAAATAAATTTTAAGACTTTCTGTATGATATCATTGGGTTGGAGAGCTATATCCGCAAGTTCTACCATTATGACGGAGTAAGTAGTAAATAGGTACTGGGACATTACAGGATTTGTTGTTTGCAATTGCAACCCCCTAAACATATACGGCAAATGAAATGAAAAAAATTACAGATCCTGAACACATTTGACTTTACATAGCCGTAACCTCGATACTTTTAATACAGATGAGTTTTACAATAATGTTATTTGTTGCACGGAGGAGGTGGTAGGTATTAGGCATATGTGTTATTATTTTTCAATAATTTTCCAGTCCCTTCCCTTGTATGTATGAGTATGTCTAGAGAAATCTCGTTACAGTTTAATATTGTACACCACCATCATGTTATTAGTATAACAATATTGTTAGCAGTAGAGTTGATTCATTGTCTTCCTGTCGAGAAATTTCGCTAAGGTATCCTTACTAAATGGCGATATAAATACTTCTGTTTGACCCATAATTCATCTCACAAGATCACCTGAAGTTGTCCGCTGTAGTTGTGTTGTAATTGTTTCCAAAGTTCTGTAAAGGCGAATAAGTTCACTTTGTTTTACATATTATAGTGTGTTAAAATAGCTGAAATAATACAAAATGACGAGTTTTCATATAATACTAGCAAGTTTCCTAGTTATTGCATTGATTTCTCCTTCAAGTGCATCAGAAGAAAAAGTAAATAAGTTGGATGATAAAAAAAGCGTTTCTAGTGATGAGTCATTGACAGAAGCTGGAAGAAGAAATCCGAGACTGGGGTTTAATCTTGTCTCATTTCCTAACATTACGTTTTCACCACCTGGTAACAACACGAGAAATGGTATCCATCTAGCTCCAGTAACACCCATTGTTAGTGCCACACTTGGATCCGCAGCTATCTTAGTAAGTATTTTTAAAGTAACTGGGATTGGGAATACATGATTATAGAATTGTTAGAGTTTCGGATTTTTTTTCTATCATGTAAATTTTTGGGGTATTAATATTGAATACTTTCTCAAACATTTACAGCTGAAAGGAATCGGTGCGCTTAAAGCCGCTATTGTACCACCGTTGTTAATAGGAGCTCTGCTTATCTTCCTGGCAGCAGGTGCGGCATTTTTTGCATGTAATATTGTAGATTGTGGATTCGGAAATTCATCACATGGAACGAGCTACGGTGGCTTCTCTAATCCTCTTTACTCTCTAAACAGGTAACTATTTAATAGTGTAAAATGTTGTGTTTGATTACCATATTTAATTGTTCCTTCTTAAGTAAGTTTAGAGATGATGTGTAGATGAGTATAATATTTAAGTGTATGTCATTATTTTTGCAGAAATAGTTATGATCACTACGACCAGCAGCAGCAACAGAATCGTCCTGTTTTCCAAGCCTTAGAAGATGGCTACAAAAAATATTAGAGTTCAAATAACCAACAATAAGATGCCAAAAGAAATCTCTAACTGAGCTTCATGATTTTCATACCGCCATAAGCTTTCCCCAAATTATGTTCGTTGTTGTTTCTGTATAACACTGTTTTTATACCATTCTACTTATTGTTCATATACTGGTTTTGAATGTAAGAACATTTTGCGTTTATACGATTCTGGGTGTTTGCTTTTCTATTACAGAAAGAAATCATTGTTATTTATTGTTTGATACACTAAGGTACACGTTTTTATATTTTTTGTATTAGTGCAATTGACTTACCTCATAAATGTTGTTGGATTTCATTAAACTGTTGTAAAGTTTCATACACATGTAGATCAGTAACTAGTTTTAATGTTGAATGTACATACCTATACCTACTACACTAGGTGCAAAATTAGATGCAAAATGCAAATAAAATTAAAAAATGCGTTTTAAACACTAATTTAACTAAATTGTACTAATTTGGTTTGATTTTCATTGTTCATAATGACCATGATTGTATATGTAATGAATTACGAACCTATAATACGGAACATTTTGGCATTCATCAGCTTATATTATACGAATCAGGGAATCTGGGAATCATCTTTTTATGTAGAAAAGTAAAAGTTACAGATGCTTGATTAAAATTACAGCACTTTATGCTGTAACATTACACCAAATTTTTGTGTCATGTATTTCGGTAATTGCCCAAGATAAGTTACGATCTAATATGTATTATTTTAATTATTTAATTCATGTAAGCTAGAACTCATTGGTTGAAATTAAAATCAGTCAAGATTAGAAATTCATACATAGACATAAAAATCATTGCACTCAAGCTATACTTTTGGAGTATTATGGATTGCAATCAATAACACGACGGAGCACGCACTAAAACCAAAAGTCTAAAGCAATTTACTAAAATCACTTTTGATTTTACAGTTCTGTGGATAGTTTATACTTTTTATTAAACAACATTTCCTTAACAATGTGCAATCTCATGCACACTTTGAAATTTGATGATTTTGTGAATGAAATGAGCCTGACTTTATTTTGAATTGTAACAGTTACTATAAGTCTAAAGTAATGTTAGCTATAATATACTTATGCTATGCTATAACATTCAATTGTGTGTACATGTCTCTATCTGCAACTTTAACCTCATCAATGAGAATAAGTCCAAGAGCTGGCCGTGGCCGTGAGCGATTATGTATTCAAATGGTGACAAGACACAAATTGACGTGCCTTGTCTGCATTTTGCATCTTTGTTTCAATCCACATGAGCCATTGTATTCACTCAATTACTTGACAGAAGACTCCTAACACACAATTCATTTAGCTCAACTTCACCTTTCCTCATCGATAAGTATAAATAGAATTAGAAATAGAATCCACTTGTCAGTTGAAGTATGTAAGCAGACATAGGTGCAATAAACACATTTTATTTTGCGGGTATTTTACAGTAGTGTAATCTTAAGTGGAGTTAATCGTTCTACTGCAAGTCAGTGGTGTGGCCGTAATAGCGATAAAGTGTAGATTAATTAAAATCGAAGTCTTAAAAAATCGGAGTTAACATGAATTTGCATTCGACAGTGATTTTGTGTGTTGTACTAACTGTAGTGGCCACCAATGGTTTAAGAACTGATAGAACTTCGGATTCTAGTAAATCTAAAGAACCGGTGGCGGAACCTAAAAAACTTTTGCCTGTTCAAAATAAAAGTGATCCTCGTAAGTCTACAAGTGCTCATGATATAGAGCGTCCCAATGAAAAAATTGAAACGTTAATTGTTGATTCCCTGAAGTTTTTGGTAAGTTTTTACATAGCAGGGTTCAGGGTTATAAGTTGTGAACCCTTAAGTGTGTAATAATGCTTTATGGTTTATTCAAAAATATGACTTTGATTTAACTTCAGTCACAGGTTGGGGACCGGAGCAATGGAATAATCTCAATAACAAAGGCCGCTGTTTTAGGAAAGCTCGTTACCATACTTCAAATCATTTTTTATGCAACAGGCTCAGCATTTTTCATTTGTAGTATCGCAGATTGCAAAGGATTAATTGGCGGAGGAGGGTTAGGCGGTCATGGTCATGGTCATGGGTCAGGAGGGGGAGGTTACGGATCTGGTGGATTATCTTCAATTTTTAGCAGGTCATAAAAAAAATTGTTTCTTCGTAAATATAAATTTTACATTTTTATATTCGTTTTTATATGTATATTACCTACCCTTTGTTTGTTAATTACAGGAGTGACTATGATGCATACTTGCAGAAACAAGGTCGACCGATACTTCAAGCAATTAAAAATGGACAAAAAATGTATCAGTATCAGCAATAATTCGGATTGAGTTTTTTGACTAATTCATTTGTTTTTAATTTATTACAACGGTTGTTTTGATAGTAAAGATACAAAAAAATGAAATTGTATATGAGAGAGTATTTTATTTCACACAGACAAACTAACACAAAGGAACATACATAGTTAACTAACCTACCTATTTAATTAGAATCCTTTAGCTATAAGATAATTGTACAAAAGAGTCTGGTTATAAAATCTTGTTTTCCAGAAATATTCTTAACTCTCATTTTACCCACGCTATTCACACAATGTGTAATACAAGAACTGAACAATTAGAAGTGTGTTTTTTGGGCAATAGTCAGACACTTGCTTTGTGTTTGTTGAGTAAATGACATTTAAAAATCCTGTACCATATCACAAGCTAACTAGGATTATAGCTGCAGTAATCCGCTTAATGATATCGCAGGTAACATTATATTTCATGCACATTTAAAACTGTATTAAAAGTAATTACTAACTATCAGTACGAGAGTATGACTTTGAGACAATAAAATTTTTAACATTGAAATTCATATTATATGATAGATGAACAATGAGAATTGTAATATATAACATCGATATGGTGAGCGGATAAGTACCAAATTAATATTATCGGTACACTTTTGAAGTGCCGATACTAATTAATACTCAGATTGTACACTGTACTGCAAACAAATTAGTACGCTACTGGCATTTTAATTCTTCCCATTGTTCTAATAATACTGATGGGATTTATGTACGTGGAAGAAGTATATAAGCTTGCCGACCTGCTGCCAAGCTTTTGTCGACTGTATATTGTTGTACTAAACTAAAAGGTATCCATTCATTAAATGCTACCAACTACACCCATAAAGACACATAAAAAGCAACAGAATAGTGTGCTGACACTTATAGACAATAAAGAATAGGCAACACAAATGTTCTAAGTTGACAATAACAAAAAATTAACTATGGAACACACGCAGAGATGCATAACAATACAAGTGCAATAATATACATTATACGGTAGGTATAATATGAATGATCTGTCAAAGTTTGCAAACAGTTGCAGTCAAAATGTGTATTACAAATGTCAACTGGATGTCATGAAATTAGAGACCAGGATATAGGTATGTAAACACAGTACAGTACAAACTAATGATTATCATAATCAGAGGGACATTCTATCACAGTGAAGGTGGAAAGGGAACTTGCAATCAAGTTCCCGTCTTAGAGATTTAGAAGACAAAAATGTATGCCAAACAACAAGATGAGACAAGACACATCTGTGCTCCATGCGTAATAAAATAGGTCTAGATGAGCTCGATAACATACCGACCACGCATTGAAAAATTGAGACGGACGGAATAATGATGTGTTAACAGTAGCCAAGATGATACTTCTGCTATAAACTTGACAGGTATGTGTACTGTACGTATTATTTATGTATTGTCGAATATGCATGTGCGTGAATTATGCATATCATATATGGATGACTTGCAATAACACAAATAACCCAGGGTAAAGATTAAAGAGGTAAAGGGGTAGCTATAGGTAAAGATCGCAATCACAGGAAATGATTCGAGAAATAAATGTAAATGTAAATCAAGAAATATTTTATTTTAAATGGTTAAAATTGGCAATGGTAAATATATAAAATCTAGCACAGAAGAGGAGTGTACTTTACAGTACGTAGATGTAGAAAGGCTTGGGACTGCTATACTGGAGGCATAGTATGTACCATACAATCGTGACATGGCTTTCGTAAATTCCTCTAACTGTAGAAGTTATTAGTATGCATAAGACATGAGCAATAATATTATGGCTTACTGAAATCAACTGAAATGTGTTTACTTATTGAAGAATAGACTAAAATATGCATTTTGCAATTCCAATTTTTAATGCTTTCTCACCGTATGCAGCCTGAAGTTATTAAATAATTTTAAGGCTTGTCAGTGTCAATGCTAACATATCAAGCTTCATAAACGCAAGAATATGCTAATTGATAATAACATGCTTCCGAATCCGAACAATTTACTTTTAACTGTATGTACTCCACGTACGATTCTAGATTTTATATATCTATCTATAGATCTACAGATAGATATATAAAGTCTAGAATCGCATCTATACTATACTTGAGGACTCTGAAGAAACGAGATTGCAATAGGTCTTGAAATCAGTAAGCTTATGAGTTTATGGACACTAATTTTAAATAACGACCTCCTTTGTCATTTACGAGCTCTTTTCTTATGTTATGTGTTTCATCAGGTATAATATATATCCACATAACTTTACCTTCTGTACAAGCTACAAATCCTTATGAATGTAAATTTTTGCACGTGTCCCCTATATTAAAATTCTGAATATTGGTAGTTGTTTAAAAACCGATGTCTGTAACTGACTTAAACTGTGGGAGTGGCAACGTTCTAGATATGCTTCCCCGAATAAAAGACAAAAATGGTTGCATTAACATTAATAAAATGACGATTCTTCATTTACATACATTTCTGTGCCAGCGGAATTCAATGCAGTATTGTGCTCAATTTGGATTATTAAAATGGTATACTGGTTTATGATGTGGAAACGATAATACGTACGGTAAGCCAAAAAGGAATCATAATTGTTTTTCATTCTCACACTTTCAGAAGCTTTTTTATACCAACAGTATTTTATCAGGGGATGGGTAATCACGTTTATATAAAACGATACTCCGTCATTATTCTCATTCGTTCTTAGTTAGTCTTCGTTTAGTTGTAGATCTCCGGTCTTCAGTTCTAATTTAAATGCATTTTTACACAATAGTAAAGTGTTTCTGTTAACTTACAACTTTTTAAAATACGTTTATTTCCTACTTGGGCACAGGACCAAAAAACATTTCGAATACATTCAAATACAAAATACCTAAAACAGCCAAGATGTCCCTTTCCTACAAAGTTTCTGTTCTAGTTTTAGTTAGTTTAATTTATATGATTGGTCAGTGTACTGCAAAAAAAGTCTCAACAGCAGAAAAAAATGTGAAATTTTTTTCCCATGAACTTTTTGATGCCGATACGCCGGGGGGTCCTGTCATGAATGTGACAACTATTGGAATGAAGGACGTAAGTTGAATAAAGTTTGGTTTCTTTAAAAGATGAGACCGAGACAATAATTTGAGTAGAACGTACTAAATGTGAGAATAAAATTCAGCAATTTTTTGAAAATGCAACTGCATAATTTTTTTCAAAGAAGTTTCAACTTTAGTACTTACTTTGGTACAGAAAAAGTATGATCATGCTGGTTTTAGTCACAAAATATTTTGACCTGAAACCTTTTTTACAGATACTAAGCGATTCATTTAAATTCGGATTGTACTCAGCTGCGGTTATCACACTTCACATTATATTGCTTATAGCCCTTATATTTTTCGCCGCAAGTGGGACAGTTGGTAAGAATAGAAAATTTGCCAGGAGAAATAAAGTTATTATATTGCTTATGCCATTGTGTTTGAAATATATTGTGTTCCATACATCCTTCACAGCCTACATTTGCACGATTACGAATTGCAAACATTTCTTCACTGGAACAGGAGGCACAGTTAAAGAAAGGGCTCCACTTCCATACACCAATTTCAATCATCGACAGTAAGAATAACACAAGTATATAAAATATAACTAAGTAGCTTCATTTCATTTGTAACAGATTTTTACATAATATCTGTACTTAGGCAAGTATTGATTAAGCATCCCATTTATATTATTTCAGAGAATTGGCTCTAAGATCTTGGGAGGACATGAAACCAATTGCACACGGGCTTAAAATGAACTATGACAAATACAATGACGGATATTTAGAGAACTATTGATGTATGAATTAGAGAAAAAATTGTTCTGGTATGTGGATACTTTTTAGGTAATTGCTTATTGTACATAGAATGGAAAAACTGTCTGAGACACAAGAAAACAAGAAAATAATGTATGTATTGCACTAAAATGCGTGCGAGACAAAGTTTTGGTATGTAAACGCAGCAATAAGGGAAAACTTACATAAATTATTATAAACTACATACATATAAATATGCGAATAATTTATTCTACATACACTACAATACCTGGAGTACTTAGTCATAGTTAACTCATTTTGGCTCCATTTCATGGTATGTGATATGACACACGGACATAAGCAATGAGTTCATTTTTCCAAAATTGTAAATGAACAATCATATAGAGATTACTCAAAGTCCACACTCACACTTAACAGACTCATCTCATGCTAAAATGCAATCTCTTCATTTGGTACTGCATTTGGGGTGACGGGAGAATTTTACTTAGGATTCATTAATTCATCATTCATCTCACATGTATATCGGATCTCCTAAAAAATTGTAACCTATTCAATAGACAATATCAAATAAGAATCACCTTAGACACCATGTCATGCTTGCTTGATTATTTTTCACATACAAAATTATGTAATCCACAATTTCAAAAAGCGGCATATCCACCCGTCGTTTTAAGCGAAGTACCCTTTTCTGTGTGTATTACAGCTACTAAAGGTTGTATTGGCAGGGCACTTGTGTACTTGTGTAATGATTCCAAAAGTTTCAATCTTTATTCTTCTTATATGGTGAAAAATAAAGTGATTCATGTTATACTGTAGAAACTTAATTGGACAAATTCTGGGATAATTCATCGACCGCATTGTAAAATAATTGATTTATCGCAATGCAGCAGCAACCCTTTTTGTCATATCTAATAGTAGCATTTTCCCTTATGGCAATGCGATCTTCAGTTATTTCCGCGACATTGCATCCGTTCGATGCCAAAGTGATTGAGAAAATCAATTCTGTGTCTAAACAGTTCTTAAACCATGCCGAACAACTCAAAACTATAGTCCCCTCACTAAACGAAAGTCCTTTAAACAGAGAATGTTCAGTGGAGAAGGATAAGGAATGGAACCCTTGGATTACTTTTCGGTGCGGGGATGAAAAAAGAGCTGTCGAGAAATTTGAAATGTTATTGGAAGCTATTAACACGCAAAAGATTTCGCATAATGCATCCTGCTTCAGTCTTAGCACCTTTTCAGTCTGTGGATATGGAAATTATTGCCGATGTCCACTTGGTGGGATATACTCGACCTTACATCTTCAAGAGATTGATTCTTTGTGTCAGTCCGGAAATCAGGGAATTTGTACTGGTGATAGTGGAACTAATTTGACTCAATGTGCCCTTGGACGACTCTGTCACAATGAAACCGGAAGATGCGGAACTAGCCTATCTCTCCTTGATGTCAGGTCTGATGTATACGATGATTGCCCGGATGGACTCGATTACAACAACTCCTGTACCAAAGTTACTGAAACCACGTTAAACATAATTGTGGTACTCATTCTGATATTATTGAATCTATGATTGGTTTCACCAGTCTCATTTGTTTTGTAATGTTTGTTGCATATAAAGAATAAAGTAGGTAGTCTTTTTTAAACACTGCTACTACATCTTTAAAATCTAAATGAATGAACTAGATGCAAGATGCAATGTTAGTGTTCTTCAAATTGTTTTGAATAAACTTAATGATAAGAAGACTCTGAATTTCAAATAGTCCATTGTGATGAAAAAACTGTTCTAGTATGACATTCACATTACGAACGAATAAGCATTTACTTTATAAGTATTTGGTTAATTAGATTGGTAAATAGTTTTGAAATTATTTGTATTTATTTACTTTCCTTCCCTCTGAGGCTCACATTTTCATTCAAAGAATAACATCTTTAATACAAACATTCGAAATGATACATAAATAAGTGTATAGTATAGTGGATACTTATACTAAATGACAAACAGTCATTTTACTTCCTTAATATTATTTGTGTCGTAGTTTCACATAACCTATCATTATTCGTGCAAACATAACTAGAGTAATAACAGGATATAAATAAATAATAAGTACCTTTATTAAAACCGAAGGGGATAATCGATTCAAACTCAAATATTTGTCTACATTCTACTTTCGTCAATAAGCCCCTGGCTGATTTGGATAATTCATGGGGCCCCTTGGTCCCATACCCATATTTTGTTGTTGCTGTTGTTGCTGTTGGAGTGCCATCATTTGTCGAAGTCTTGCTGCGTTGTTTGGCATACTTGGAGGTCCGGAAACCATACCAGGTTGTCCCATTTGTCCTGCATTTTGCATACCTGGTTGTCCCATTTGACCAGGATTTTGCATACCAGGCTGACCCATTTGTCCAGGATTTGGCATGCCAGGTTGACCCATTTGTCCTGTATTTTGCATACCAGGTTGTCCCATTTGCCCTGGATGTTGCATTCCAGGCTGACCCATTTGCCCTGCACTTTGCATTCCAGGTTGACCCATCTGCCCAGGATTTTGCATACCAGGTTGTCCCATCTGACCAGGATTTTGCATGCCAGGTTGTCCCATTTGACCAGGATTTTGCATACCAGGTTGTCCCATTTGACCAGGATTTTGCATGCCAGGCTGCCCCATCTGACCAGGGTTTTGCATGCCAGGCTGGCCCATTTGTCCAGGATTCTGCATTCCAGGTTGTCCCATTTGTCCCGCGTTTTGCATGCCAGATTGGCCCATTTGTCCAGGATTCTGCATACCTGGTTGTCCTATCTGTGACTGATTTATGCCTGACTGTCCCATTTGAACTTGATTTGCCATTCCTTGTGGTGTCATTTGTCCCGGATTTTGCATTCCTGGCTGCACCATACTCTGCCCCATTTGTCCAGGGTTAGGCATACCAGGCATTTGTCCTGATGTGTTCATACCTTGAACCATTTGACTAGGTTGTCCCATCTGGCCCATAGGAGGACGACCATAGCCACCTTGCATGGATCCTATTCCAGGATTTCCTTGGGGACCGGTTTGAGGATTACCTTGCATAAAAGTTTGGGGCCGTTGACCCATTGTGCGTACTGGAACTTGACTCGGTGCTCCACTATTCATGAATCCACTCATTTCTTGCACTGGAACTGGGCCTCTTGGCCCCATAATTTGGTTCATTTGTTGTTGTTGCGGCGTCATCATTCCTGGAGTTGGTCCTTGTTGGGAATTAATGGACGGTTGATTGTATGCATAATTTTGGCTCATTGTGCCTACAATTAATACACGAAACAAATTAATTTTAAAGTTGAACGTATCAATAATTTTATGTGGGCAATGTGGCGATAGAACTAGCAATTTATGTATACCTTGTGTCTGCATTTGCTGCTGTTGGTACATGGTAGGATTAGTAGGCATGGTTTGTGCTTGAAATCCTTGAGCCGGAATTGGTCCAGGTGCTTGTCCCCTTAACTGAGACCGTAAAATCTGATGTCTTGGACCCGGTGGTTGCCCTTGAGGAAATTGTTGAAACTGACTCGGTGGAACTGTTGCAGGACCCGCTCCTGGGTGCCGTTGTCTAAGAAGATTGTGCAATGCTTGTTTGGAATTATTAAGCTGCGGTCGCCCACCTAAATAAATTGTATGATTAAGTCAACATTCTGTTTACACCGTAAAGCAATCAGTAAAATCGAATGTAGTTTTCACATACCAGGACCAGGAACTGGTTGTGGAGGATAATAAGTTTGCTGTTGATTTCCATTATACCATTGAGGAGGAGGACCAGGTGGGTAATTTGGTGGTGGCTGGTTTGGACCAGGTGGTAATGGTGTAGGTCCAGGTGCTCCATAAGGACTCCCCTGGAGGTAAAAAGAGATAAAATTGTTTGAAATCATGATATTTTCAAATTTGACCCAGGAAAAGGAAATGACGGAAATTTTAGATTTATACTTTCTTAATTTTCAGTGCACTATATTTGACGGAACTTTTACATTTATATTGCATATACACTTGTTCTAGAGACTTGCATTTTACTTTAAAGTGATTGTGATTTGTGATAGAACACTACAGTTACTACAGAACAGTGACAAAGTATTGTTAGAATTTAAATGCTACGAAAAGCAGAAATTTGGTAAACACTCCTGCGTTAGAAATAAATGGAAAGTAAAAGAATTATACAGGTACAGTAGCAAGTAGTTCGTTTTAGTGCAAAAAAATAAAAAAATAAAACTTTATACTAACAACAGAAGCATTCGGTTTAGTTTTATCCTTTTTTCTCACCGCATTCGTATTAGGAATCGGTGGTTGGGCAGCGGGACTATTAATTTGAACTTGTTGCTGAGCTTGCTGCTGTTGTTGAGCAGCCGCTGCAGCTTGAGCTTGTTGTTGCTGGGCTTTGGTTTGTCTCTTTTTTCTTGGGGGTTTTGCTTTATTCTTCCCTGCAGCATTTGCCCCTCTTGGGCTTTGATCTGATAATGGAGTCTCAGGCTTAATCATTATAATTTCCTCCTTAATTGGAATTTCAGGCTTTACATCAATTTCTTCTGGAGGTAGTGGAACTGGCTCCAGGAAATGGGATGAAGATTTTACTAAGCTGTGAGCGTGATATTTCAGTAAGCGATGAGCTTCTTCATAACGGAGTGGCTTTCTCTCCATTTTAACTGCTCCGAACCAGGCCCATGAGAGTGATGCAGGGTTTCGCTGACCTTCTATCACCTCCCAAGGACTGACTCGCTGTTTCTCCCACACTTGAAGTCCAGGTTTTTTGTCGACAAACTCAAAACTTTGAACACGATTACCTTTGGAGTCGGTAATAATGGATGTGGCTTGACAGACAATTACTTCACATTGAACTTTAGAAAATGGGAGTAGCTGCCTTATTGCTTTAATGGAGTCCCCATCCCGATCAGTCATTTCCTAAAATTTTAGAACATGAGACATAAGACATAACTGCTTTAGAATTTAACAAGTTATTTTCAAATTACATGCACCGGAAGTACTTAAAGTAATTACCTTCTTCAACTTTTTCACAAGATTCATATTTTGTTTCTTCATTTCTTCTATTCTATCACCAGGTTCAGTAATTTGTGTTGAATGAACTAAAGAAGCAACCATATCCACAACCGTAGGGAAAACATCGCTGTGAAGACATAAAATTTTGATTTTTCATCAGAATTGAAAATTAATCCAAATGTAAGAAGGCGTATTGTTAGGTTTATTTTAGTTACAACTTACGGGTTTGTATAAATATCCACAACTCCATGGGTAACAAGCTGTGTGAGGACTACAGCCCACTCTTGTGTAGCAGTGGTGCTTCTTTGGATTGCATCAAACATACCACCAACAAGACTTAGACGTAGTCTTAAGGCGTCTCTCAAAGCATCAGATTTACTGTCAACATGCTACGGGCGAATCGAACAACATGTTTATTGGGGCATCGTAAAATTAACACATATTTATTAAAATGATTCAATACTTACTGGATCCTTAGCGTAAGACAAAAGTTGAGTAAATTGTGTAAGCAAAGAAGCCAACAACCCCTCCCTTTGCTCATCTTGTCCACGAAGGCATGTGAGAACAAGAGCAAGAAATGGTAAATGGGCATGTAAGCTCCCTCCTCTTACTACTGGAGGTTTCCCTCTCGATTTTTTAGGCCACAATGTATTTTCCAGCACATTTCCTGAACAAATACATTATCGATATTAAAAATACCTGGTCATTTTCTGAAATACATTTTTTCAAAGTATTTATCCGTAACAAAAGATTTTTACCCGCATGTCTGAGGACTCTCCCTTGTACAGATCCAGGAAGTTTGGCTACCAAAGGAGCTATTAGCCAAGCTGCACATACAGTCCATTGATTTCCGTTCAATCCATTTATACTGTTTTTATTATCACAGGTATTTCCCTCATTTCCTGCGTCCCCTGAAGCATTTTTATTGGTTTGAGAATCCTCACTAGAACTGCTGGATGAACCACTGCTACTGCTTGAATTATGATTGTTGCCGGCGCTTGGAGGAGTTCTCGCTTGGTCTTGGCCCTTCTTTCCAGATCGGGGACTTTTACCGGGTGCTGGAGACGGGGTTGCTGAGTGAGGTAACATGTAATCGTGGCCATCGTCGGATCCTAAATGGAAAACTTCTAAAGCAGACCGAGCAACAATGTCCAACCATGTTTGATGATCTATTGGGATTCCAGTCAACTGTTTATTTTGCAATGTGAGAGCCAACCATGCTTCCCGTAGATTCCATTGATCAAGATTCTCCATGATTTTTGGAATGTGAGTACGAGCATCTAAAGTTTCTTCTGGAATAGCAACTTCAGGATAGCATATTAACTGCAACAATCTCTGAGCTTGCTTTGGAGAAACAATCGGATCTAATAACATGTCAGCATTGCACAGATCGTCTGGATTTTGGAGACAACGTTGACGAACCCATGGCTCTCCACACATCTGTTGCAAAGAGGCATATGCGAAACTTGCCAAAGTTCGGGATTCTCCCCTGTGATCAACAGAAAGTTTGATTTTGAATACTGTATACTGTACAAAACCATTAATTTGTAGAGGCAGACAAGTGAGACAAGCAGACTGTGGCGATTTATGAAATGAAGTACCTCATGGCATCAGCTCTTTCTGCAGAAGATGGGACATCTGTTGTTCCTAAAATATGACTGATACTAAGTTCTCCCTGAGATAATGTTGTAGATGTTGGTCTTTGATCTCTTCTTCTGTCCCCTGAACCAGCAGCATCAGCCAATAAAAGCATTGCTTTTAACACAGCCAAAACTGCCCCAAGAGTAATACTATTGTGTGTAGCGGAAAGAAGTCTCCGGTCACAGATCAGTTTCAAGACACTTGGTGTAGTACTGGGATTTATATTATCTTGAGTTTTGAATAGGCTTAAAAGTAGCGCACAAGTGAGTCTTGCACCAGCTTCTGTGTCAGGGTCATTTGGACCGCGACCTATTGCAAAAATAAAATATTCAGTAAGTGAAAATAAACAATAATTATTATAAATAATAGAACAATTAACTAAAAGAATTTTTACCTTCATTCCATGCTTTCAACAACGATGGTACAGCTTGAACAACAAAATCTTGTAAAGAAAAACAATGCCGAGCTACTAACAATGATGTAAGTGTAGCAAGGCTGGAATGAATACTTAAATGTTTTACGTCTACTTCAGTCAATATGTCCGCATAAGAAGTAACGTGTCTAGATGGAGTGCAAAGGGTTTGCAGCACACCCAACCACTCTGGAGCCAATAAAGGACACGCAGCTGTCATTTCGGCACATAATGAAGCGAGGTCGTTCAGACGCTCCGCATCTGCTTCGTTGCAAATACTTAATACTGAATTGCACACAAAACTGTAGCGACAAGCAGCGCTTTCCACCAGTTGTCTATAAATCTGGGAATCAATTTCCTAAAAAGATTTTCAGATAAAAATTCAATAAAATTCAATGGAAAACGTTAAAAGTTTATGATGTTGCTAAAAGTTATGAAAGACTTACTTTTCGCCTAGGGTTGTCCAAGCAGGTAGTCATAAAAGTGCGATTCCAATTATGTGAAGAATCTGAAGGTTGTACAGGTGAACTAAGTGACTGCCGTAATTTAGCAGCTACTGGAGGTAAATAATCATTAATATTTTTTGTTCTAAGAAGGCCACTACAACTTTGTAGTTCATTGAGGTAGGCAAGAGTGCAGCGTTCAGATGATGAACATTCGGTAGGTGAAACAAGACGACGCATTATCCGCGTTAAACTGTCCCATGTAATCGTTGTCAATTCAGTGTCCACTATAAAAAGTTCAAGTATGTTTACAATAATTATTGGAATACTTTTTCCAGTGTATGCCATTAGGACACATATGCTAATTAATTAATTATAACTAGGTTCAACTTACAAAGTAAAGAACATTGATAACGCCGAAGCACAGCGACTAGTTGTAATTGAAAGGATGTGATATACTGTACTATTATAGGACTCGATCTATCCTTTAACTGAGACTCGATATCCGGCAATTCTCTTAACATTTGAACACAAGTTTCCACTAAACAATTAATATTTAGACAGAGCTCCATAAGTTCAGAAAGGTAAGCAACGTGTTCCACAGTTGGCAAATAATTACTGCGTCCTGAAACAACAAAATAAATTTAATCTAAATCATCAAAATATTCTTTAAAAATCAATTTATTAATAGTCTGTATAACATTAACGGAACTTACCAGCGGCGAATGTGGCAAGCATTTCGAGTACACCAAGTGCAGTTTGGGCAGTTACCGAATGTTGATCGAAATATGGTAAATTATTAAAGCGAGACTGCAAACCTTCCAAGTTGATTTCATTTTTGGAGTGCTTTTTCACCCGACTTCCATCTGCGATATCGTAGCAAAACTTTTTGCTAAATAGTTTTCCCAAATCTTTTGATACCTTTTTCACCACATGTCTTGCTTCATCTCTAGCTCTTCCAACTCCATACAGTAAAATATGTCTTTGATTCGCTTCATGCTGATAGCTTTCATCTTGAGGTAAGGGGAAATGTGTAACATACAATCTATGACGTGACTGTTTTGAGATTTCTTGTGTTTGAGGTTGAGTTCCTGTATTATTTCGACCAACATTTGAATTGGCATTGTTTGGATCTGTACTATTCGAATTACTGGAAGGTTGCTGATGGCCTGATGTCATAGAACCAAAACCTCCAGCTGCGCCTGTCACATGCTCATCTTTGGGAGAGTCGATTTGGTCCATGTTGTTTTGCTGTTCTTGTGTAATATGTTGTAGAATTCGGTCCAAGTCATCATCAATGTTTCTATCGTCATAATCTGGCTGCCTAGGCATCTCCTGCATTCTTGGCAACGGTGGAAAAAGGGAACCGCGGTCATCCATCACATTGTCATGCAGAGGTGTTGCTCCCGGAGTCACTGAAGACACTGATGCTGGTGTCCCTGGTCCAGGATGAGAACCGGGACCAGGGGTTGCTACTGACTGAATTGGCTGGACCGAAGTTGGGTTAACTATTTGTGGTACCGCAGACAAGTCCCCTCTAGCCACAAGGGTGCAAAGGTAGGCATCATGAGAGAATATATCGTGTCGAATGAGAGCAGAGAATAAATGAACTAATGCGGCAAAAGTTGCCTTGCTGGGTGGAGAATTTTCATCTAAACAAATATAAATAGTTTTTCAATACAAACACATATTATGACATAAGTCCATATTATTATTACTATTTATTACATATTAAAGAGGGAAATTAAACAAGAGAATTCATACCTAAGGTTGGTGCGTCGGTATCAAGATAATTAAACAACAGATTATGGTAAATTGGAAGTCCCACATATGTATCCGGTTCGTCTTCATTTCCGCTACCACTGTTACTACCATTATTTATTTCACCGTTGGAAGTCCCATTGCCATTATTGCTGTTACCATTGCCCTCGCTATCAGTACCATTCATAGCAACATCATCCCCAGA
This sequence comes from Pogonognathellus flavescens, assembly GCA_019776165.1. NCBI lineage: Eukaryota > Metazoa > Arthropoda > Collembola > Entomobryomorpha > Tomoceridae > Pogonognathellus > Pogonognathellus flavescens. Next base: position 110,788 of record JABASD010000148.1, read on the forward strand.
CAAATTTTCATTTCCACTGGTATTTCCATTTTTGCTACCATTTTCAGAAATGGGCCCTCCGTTGCCGTTGGAGAGTCCCATGGTCGGATCGTTTTGATCTGTCGCATTAGTTGCTTCAGTTTGCCTATGCTCCAAAAGTCGTGCAACGGTTAGAGGTCGATGTTCACCTAACCTATGTGGTCCAACAGCCCACTGACATAACAACAGAACAATTGGTGCATCTGCTTCAGAAGGGTTCTCTTTAACAGGCGGAATGGGAAATATTTTCCCATATAAATCTTCAAGCGAATTTCCGTTATCAGTTTTATCAAAAAAATGACGGTCTAGTGCATCAAGAGCTGTTAGCACTTTTTGAAGAGTCACCCCTGCAGAAGATTGCTGCCACTCGTCACAAGACCATTTCGCTTCCACAGCTCGACTTCGGTTCATTATTTGCAACTCTGCTAATTTTAATTGTGCTCGTATGATTTGATTATTTGACCTAGGCGGCATTGGAAGAACTGAGGGTTGAACAGGGAGCATGTCTAGGGCAGATCCTCCAGGCCATGGGGGTTTCCCGTTTTCTCCAACTGTTGCAACTACACTATTGTACACCAGTGCAGTTGGACATTCTAAGGTTATAACTTGTAAAGTGGAAACTAAACCGAGCACTGTTGTTCTATGAGTTGCACACTGTAAGTATTCCAGTAAAGTTTGTGGTGGAGCAATAAATGTGTTACCAACTGGGGACAACGCATTGAGATCTTGTTCAGAGAACACACTACTAAGTCTACGAGCTGCAACGGTGGATAAATATCTGGATAATGTTTCTGATTGCGAGATGTGGGGAAGAAATGACAAGAGTATGGGCATTATTGCCTTCCACGCTCCGTCTTCTAGCGATTTTGTTCTGTCGCACATGTCTATCACACATCGTAGCCATTCAGGCCGATCCAAAAGTCCTTCCTGTAATGGTAAATATTACACATTGCATTCGCACATATGTAAGATTCTATAATTTAATAATACTAATACTCATTTGAATGAAACTGAGGGTTAAGTAAGACATTCTCACTTCATAGAGATGCTTCGCTAAGTCAGTACAATAAAGCCACTGCTTTAAAGTGACACTTCCATCATCAGCCGGAGGAATTGTTGAGGTTCCCATAGATCCAAAACTCGGCACTGATCCTGGACCTGTTGTGGATCCTGAGGTTTGACCGGGGGTAGACCCTCCACTTGAAGCAACAGAAGGTGAGTGTGCCGTGGCTATGGGTTGTGACGAGTTCGGCGTCATATTTGGTCGCTCTGGGTTTTGCGATGACCCAGGATGATTAGGAGTTCCTCCGCCTGTAGACGGTGGCACTCCGTTGTACCAATCAGTCAGTCGAACTAAAATGTCCTTACAGCATCGTTGAAGTGAACTTGTCCATTCTACAAAAAACGATAATGTCACGATTAAACTATAAGTATTTCGGAATAAACAAGATTACGATTTAGTATTTTGAAAAATAACCACCTTGCGAAGGGTCAGGCATCTGCCTCTTTTTGGTTTTAGCTTCAGATATGGCTGAATTGTATGACGCAGTCATTTTTAGAAACCACGCTGCCCTTACCATCGGAACCTGATGCTCAGCCAACGTCAAAAATATTTCTTCACGTTTATTAAAAATCGGTACTTTTTTGGCTATTGCTGAAAGTGGTTTGGCTCCTGCTAAGTCTTTCATCCATGCTTCAAGCACTTGTTTATGCCGAGGGGTAACATGCCAAAAATGATCTTTGGTATTCACTTGAAGCCTTCGCTTGCCTGTATCAGGGAGGGCATTTAATTCTATCTTTTTGGAAATTGCTCCGTTGATGAACACTCCCAACTGTACATAAATTCAAGATTTTAAATTAAAGTCAGATCTTTAACGTTCAAATGACATATTATGTGTATGTACAGAAAAAACATTCAGTTTGAATTGTTTTCTAATGATGTAATACACTATACTCAATACACTATACTATACTCTATACACGTTACAATAAGTCTGAAAATAGTGTACCTTTGCTGCACTAATATTGCCATTTTTCATAGTTCCAAATTCGTCAGAAAGTTGAGGCATATGGGAAAAGCCTTGCTTAACATTGACTGCTGTCAGTTCATCCTTTAGACACAAAAACAGACAAATTTTAATATATACATCATATGCAAATATTGGACATTTTATAAAACGATATTCCGGAAGTATTTATTACCTCTCGTTGTTTCGGATCCTGAGGATACAGATCAGGTGGCCCCAACCTTGGCCGTTTGAGTGGCCGTTTCTCCCACGAGAACCCCGGCATTTGGTCAGCAATTGACATTTTACGGTTCCTTTAAAAGTCAAAGACGTCTGTAACTTGTTCGTTTAGAAAATCTAGGTAACTTGTCTACCTCTTGTCTCTTTTTCTCTTACATTCTTAATAAGACAACAGATTTTTACATACTCCACTCCTGATGAAAGGAATAGTAAACAGGAAAGTGCATTTCAACACCCTTTTTAGCTTTGACCTTAGTATTCTGCCCTACACTATGTGGTACCCTGCAAAAAACAATTTACATTCGTTAACATTTAAAGCAAACATTCTTTTTAAAGTTTATGGTATATATTAAGTAAAAATTACCTTTAAAATAAAAGCAGCAATACAACGAAAAATCTACTTACCTATAAATAGTTGAATTTACACCTAAACCATAATATTTATTATGTATTATGAACTATTTTTCTTCCCTCTAAAACCTAATCACCCCCGAATATGTGGTAAAGCTTTATTCCATATTAAAATAGCTAAAATTCACGTAGTTTGACAGTTTGACAGAGAGCACACATGTTACGGTCACAATATATGATGTGTAAGTTGTAAGTTCTTTCCGTGACATCCATTGCCCATAATCGGGATTTTGAAATAGGTATTACGTATTATTTTTCATGAATACTGGAGGGCCATTAAAATGTATAAACTTTGTACATGTGACATTGACATGAGTTACTTTCCGTTTCTAAAACCAACAACATTCAATTATTTTCCCTTTCATCTAATCTTGTTTCCCTTCTAAAGACGTCACTAAAAATGTATGGACCATAAACAGCCATTTATATCTTACTTAGCCTTCTACAATAGTCTAAAAATGTTTCTTTGGACAAACTTAAAACTAGAAACAGTTAAGAAGGTGAAGAAGATGACAACACAACAACACAAATTCAAGTCGAAGTAAAAGTTGACTAAAAATGACACACAAATTCAAACCCGCCCGGCGTCTCCATTGTGACGCACTTCTTCCACTACAACTCTACAGTCTATAGGGACTGTGCACAAGAAAATCAGTTTGGACTATTCATGTTATAGCTCCCACTCCCAATTTCCCAAAAGCTTC